>JALNIF010002804.1:0-17969 GCA_026284005.1 Thecaphora frezii | reverse complement strand
GTGCTTTACAAAGAAGGTGGGGTTGGCGGTGACAAGGTACACATTCGAGCTCATGCTAAGCCAACACTTTGCTTTGGGTTTTTTTTTTTTTTTTCTTTTTCTTTTTTTTTTTTTTTTTCTTTTTTCTTTTTCATTTTATTTTATTTTATTTTACCTTCAGGGGCTGGTTGACCGCCTCTGGTGAAGCGCCTGACGGTGGCTAGGATGGATGGCTTCCTACTTCGACAAACGCGCGTGTGTGCGCACGCACAACCGCACGCACGGCGAGGCCTCAGGGCAAGCGCAGGCCCGCTGTGGTTAACTAGGCTGAGAAGGACGAGTGAGCGGACGGACAGGGCGAGGGTTAGTACATATGTGAGTTGGCCAACCTGTTGGTCGCGCGTGCGTCGGCCAGGTCGTCGTCGAGCAAAGGGTCAGAAAGGGGAAGTGAAGAGAAGTGGATCCAGCAGCAGTCACGCAGAGCAGTCGAGTGAGCAGAGTGGGCCACGCCCTCTTCGCCCTCTTCGTCGCCCCGTTGCGCCCGTTTTGCGTTGCCTGTTGAGTGGGCAGTTGGTCGCTCTGTCCGCGCCCCCCGCCCATCACGCTGGTCTCGCCGTCAGTCTGCCCTCGCCCCAGCCCCAGCCCCAGCCCCAGCCCAACCTGGCTATCATCCTCAACGCTGCCTCTTGCCTCTTGCCTCTTGCCTCTTGCCACTTGCCCCTCTTTCCCCCACCTCCCCTTTCCACCCTCTCCGCCTGCCCCCCTCCTCCCTAGTCCCCCGCCTCCTCCGACCGACACCATCCATCGACAGCCAGTCTGCTTCCACCTTTGACGACGGCCCTTCTTTGTCGCCTGTTTGGTACGTCTCGCCCTCCCAACTCCCAGCTGGCGACGGCATTGGCTCTTGCTCTGGCCTGCGCATTCGGCAAGGCGAGATGCACAGCTCCCAGTCCTGGTCTATCGAGAGACGTCCCCTCCGAACCATCTCGGACCCTCAGGCGCCGTAGGGGCGAGCGAGCGCACGGCACTTCGGCCCTCATTCGCCACGTCGCCTGCGCTCGTGCTGCGGCAGCGCGGCGGCTCCCGATGTCAATGCCTTTGTGCCTCGTACTTTTGCATCTTCCCACAGACACTCACGACCACTGCACCGTGATCCTGACAAAACTACCTCCCTGCCTCTCCCGTCGTCTGTTCTTACCTCCTTTCGCCTTCTCCCGCTCGGCCACTGTGACAACCTCTTCCGCGTGCAGACTTCTTTTCTCACATACTTCTCCCGACTAATCACCACCACTTCCGACACTTTAACATTTCATCATGAGGGAGATCGGTAAGTCGAGTTCCGGCAGCAGGGCACAACCATCCTTGCCCATGTCTGAGGCGCTGATCATGCTTCCTGCTTTGCCTGCTTGCCCCCGAACGCGCTTCGGATCTCCGCAGTCCACCTTCAGACCGGTCAGTGTGGTAACCAGATCGGTACCAAGTTCTGGGAGGTCCTTTCCAATGAGCACGGCATCGACAACGCCGGTAACTACGAGGGCAGCAGCGACGACCAGCTCGCCCGCATCAATGTCTACTATAATGAGGCCGCCGGCAACAAGTACGTGCCCCGTGCCGTCCTCGTCGACCTCGAGCCCGGTACCATGGACTCGACCCGATCCGGTCCCATCGGTAGCCTCTTCCGACCCGACAACTTCGTCTTCGGCCAGAGCGGTGCCGGTAACAACTGGGCCAAAGGTCACTACACCGAGGGTGAGTGTGTGTGGTTCTCTGCGCCTCCACGGGGGCAGCCGATGTGATGGACCGAGAGCCGACCAAAGCTGACGTCGCATCCACCGTCGCCGCAGGTGCCGAGCTTGTCGACAGCGTCCTCGACGTCGTTCGAAAGGAGGCCGAGAACTGTGACATGCTGCAGGGCTTCCAGATCACCCACTCGCTCGGAGGTGGTACCGGTGCCGGTATGGGTACGCTGCTGATCTCGAAGATCCGCGAAGAGTACCCCGACCGGATGATGGCTACCTTTTCGGTCCTGCCTTCTCCCAAGGTCTCGGACACCGTCGTCGAACCCTACAATGCCACGCTCTCGGTCCACCAGCTCGTCGAGAACTCGGACGAGACCTTCTGTATCGACAACGAGGCGCTCTACACGATCTGCAACAAGACGCTCAAGCTCGACGCACCCACCTACGGTGACCTCAACCACCTCGTCTCGATGGTCATGTCGGGTGTCACGACGTGCCTGCGATTCCCCGGTCAGCTCAACTCGGACCTGAGGAAGCTGGCGGTCAACATGGTCCCCTTCCCCCGTCTCCACTTCTTCATGGTCGGCTTTGCGCCGCTGACCGCGCGCGGCTCCGTGATGTACCGCAACGTCACCATCCCCGAACTCACCCAGCAGGTCTTCGACAGGAACAACATGATGACTGCCTGCGACGCCCGCGACGGACGATACCTCACCTGCGCCGCCTACTTCCGAGGAAAGGTGTCGATGAAGGAAGTCGAGGACCAGATGCAGGCCTTCCAGCAGAAGCACTCGAGCCAGTTCGTCGAGTGGATCCCCAACAACGTCCAGACCGCCCAGTGCGACATCCCGCCGCGCGGCCTCAAGATGTCGGTCACCTTCATGGGCAACTCGACGGCGATCCAGGAAGCTTTCAAGCGTATCTCGGACCAGTTCTCGGCCATGTTTAAGCGCAAGGCCTTCATGCACTGGTACACCGGAGAGGGTATGGACGAGATGGAGTTCACCGAGGCCGAGTCCAACCTGCAGGACCTGATTGCCGAGTACCAGCAGTACCAGGACGCCACGGCGCTCGACGAGGAGCTCGAGGGCGAATACGTCGATGAGGAGCCCCTCGATGAGTAGGCGCCCGTGCCCTCTCCTGAAGAAGCTATACGCCAAGTGACTACGGACAAGGGTGAAGAGGAAATCGATCGTCGAGAGCATGAGCCGAAGACCCGACCCAGCCGAGCAATGACAAAGGTGGAGAGCAAGATTGCTGGTGCGTTTTGCATCGCTCCACGCTACGCCGGCGCGCTTGGCGTCGTCGAAACTTCAAACGTTGCCGTGGCAGCCTCGAGCGCGCTGTGCCTCGTACCTCGATGAGAAATGGAATCTAGCCTTTGCACTGTGACTTGTTTGTATCCCCTTTCGCCTTCCTCTCTTCGGCTTCGTTCCCCTCTGGCCTTATACTTTGGCCCTATTCCTTGGTTTCTCGACCCCGATGATCGCGTTTCTTGTCTCGTCTTAGTCCTTATGGGTTCCTTTTTTCTTGTTTTACCTGGCTGACGACGTCTTTGGGTTACGGGCATCCGGTTTTTGCCGCCCTCCATGGTTCGGCCGATGCCTCGCTCTGCGAAGGAAGGGGAGGGGATGAAGACAAGAAGAAATGATTGGATACCCCGCCTTTTGTTTTTGATCCACCACCGCCTGCGCCCTAACGGCCTGAACCGTGCTCACGGAGCCGTTGGAGGGCGGATATGCTCAAGAGGAGTGAAGGAGGAAGGGCAGGCCGCTGCATACCAGGGACAGCTGCCCTGCATGGGTGGGTGCAGGCTTGCTTGCAGTGAGCTATGTACCAATGTAGCCAGCTGTAGCTACCGTTAAGGGGAAGTGGGAGGATGCGCCCTGGTTGTGGGTTGCCCTGTGCGGGCGCGACGACACCAAGAAGAAAAGGAAACCGACGAAAAAGAAGGCGCGGCGGCTATCACGCGCTAGGTGAGAGGCCGTTGAGCCGGCGTCGAGCCAGAGACCTGTGAGCTTGACGAGGTTAAGGCAGCGAGAGGGTCAGGGCCATGGTGCAAACCACTCCACGTTTCGCTCTGGCTTTGACCAAAGATAACACTCACAACTAGCTACTACTTGACTGGCACGACGCCACTCATGTACTCTTAGCCTCTCCCTACACCGCCCAAAGCGCTCGCAGATGTGCCGCCGCTAGAACCGAGAGACGCCCTGACGCCCAGCGGCCAACGTGAGCGTAGCCTTGACGTCGTTCGTTGAGTCAGAGCCTCTCATCCCTCAACCTTTGGCTCCGGTACCGGCTGCTGACCCCCCTTTGCCATTATCAGCTACACTCCAGGCTGGTCCAGCATGATGGATCGAGCCCAGGCAGGCTGGCTGTCTTCGGAGCCGTCTCTGGCAGCGCGTACTGACACAGGCCATCCAAACGGCACTGTTGTTATTGTTGCTGCTGCTGCTGCTGCCGCGTGCAAGTGGTATTTGTGATTGATGACGAGTTTCTTCTTGTCGACCTTGTTCACAACGTCAAATACTCCCAGTAGGTTGCAGGCAAGGGCCTGCTTGCACTGTCGGTAAGTGCACGTTTACCAAGTAAGTCTGAATTGTGAATGTGACGATGACGCATAGGCCATCCGGCAACCCCCATTTGAATTCGAGCGTGCCTTCAACTCGCCTGCACTGGGTTGAAGGATGAATTAATTGTAATGGCCCAGAGGCTGAGAATCGAAAAATCTGCAAATAGCGTTAGGGGTGAGTGGCAGTCACAGCTAACTAACTACAGTGGCGGAGTAGAGAGGCGGAGCGAGAGCGAGACAAGGAACGGGGAGAGAGAGAGAGAGAGAGAAAAACGACAGGGACAGAGAAACAGAAACAGAGACAGAGACAGAGATAGAGAAAGACGGAGAGTGAAGCGTGAATGCGCATCCCCGCATCGGCGGTGCCAACTAACGAGTTCTAATCCACTGATGGACTGTGTGACTACTGTAGAGCGGCCACCGTTGGGCTGCTGCTCGTCAAGGCACTCCACTAGAGTCACAGAGTGTAGCGCCCATCACTACACCACTAACACTTGAGACTAAGATCCTTACTGTGACTGCTGCTACAACTACGGCGCACCCTCTTCCCCCCGCGACCAACCAACTGGGCTAGACCGGAAGATCCGATTCACAATTGCGCCCCTTTGGCCATCCTCATCCCTATCTCTCGGCTGCTCCGTATCCAGCCTCAGCCGCGGCTTGCCGCCGCCTCAGCCTACGCCCATCGCTGCCAAGTTCCTCTTCAATTATTCCTTTGGTTGGTGCTTGTCGTCCCTGTGTTGCCGCCTCCGCCGCACCCACCGGCTTCCCTCCTTTCCTCCTTTCCTCCTTTCCTCCTTCCCTCCTTTCCTCCTTTCGTCCTTTCGTCCTTCCCTCCTTCCCTCCTTCCCTCCTTCCCTCCTTCCCTCCTCTTTTCCTTCCTCCTCCTGCACGGTTCCCCTCCTTCTCTGCTGCCCCTCCATCCTCTCTGCCCCTCGGCGGGCTCCCATACCCTCGCCCCACCACTCCTCGCTCACGCCGCATCGCATTACTTCACTCCACCTCGGCCTCCGCCTTCACCCAGCCCATACACAACGTCGGCGCCTTGTTCAAGCCACCAGCTTGGGCGATACCACCAACAACCTCCTTTTCGCTCCCTCGGCTGCGCACCCACCCCATCTCCGTCCAGAGAGTTCCCCGTCCTCCTCTACTCGCGACCCCCCTCCACTTCGGGGTCCACCGCCCATTTTGCCGCTCCTTGCCCTTGTCCCACGCCAACAGTCTCTCAACCTCGTTTCTGCGACTCCCATATCCTGATTGTGGCGACGCTGTCATTGCTCAGGACACCGGCAAGGCTTGTTCCTCAGCATGGCCAAAAGCGTAAGCCTCCGCTCCCCGCGCGCTTGAGGCCAAAGGACCGCGTTGACCATCCAGACGCTGACCTCACATCTGGGATGACACCATCTCTTCTTGGCAGGCCAAGGCCGAGCAATACGCTCGCGAACTTGACGCAGCGCGGCTTCGTGGAGACTGGACCTCGGACCCGCCCAGCCAAGCTGCAAAGGCACTACCCTGGTCAGAGCTCACGAGAAAGTTTGCAAAGCACAACCCCGAACGCACCTGTACGTTGCACCCTTGCACCCACGGCGGAAACATCGCGCACCGTTTAAACACGCAGGCACACCGCCATCGATTCTGACCCCGCCCATCTTCATCCCCCTATCTGCTTGCAGCATGGGGCAAGCTGGCGACGGTTGAGCAGCAGCTCAGACTGAACCTTCACCATTTCTACGCTGAGTCGGGCTATTCCGATGCGTCGCACACCAACGACTTCAGCCTGCGCACCTCCAACGACTCTACCCGGTTCCCACCAATGCTTAAGAACGGCGAATCCGGCGTCGGCTGGTCGACCGAAGTGGTAGCGGAGCTCGCCAACTCGATCCTCGAGTTCAAGGGCGACGGAGAGCAGCGCCACGCTGCTGTATCGCTTCGCGCGCTGGCCCTCTTTGCGCTCGGCAATGACGAGGCCGTCATCGATCTGCTCCACCGCGAAAGGTTCATGGAAGAGGCCACCGCCGCTGCGGGAGAGATCGAGACGGGCAACAGCTACTTTGTCGCCCTCATCCTTCAGGGCTTTGTTGTGTACGGCATGGCTAACGAACGCCTGCAAACGACTAAGCAGGAGCCCGGATACACCCCCTTTGCCCTCGCCGGCTATGCCAAGGCGATAGACCTCCACGAAGCAGTGCGGGGCGGTAAGAGGGCCAATGCTCTGCGAGGCCTGCCTGCAGATGAGATAGAGAGGTGGGGCGAGACGGCCCTATACCGCAACGCGTTGCTAAGCCTCCGTCAGGGCGAATCGGGTCACAGCCTCAACGCGCTGCGTGCATATCACGCCCATGCCGCCCGATGGCAGCCCGACTTCCGCCTGCCGCAGCGCAACGTCGTCTACCGCTACTATCTTGCGGTCCTCAATCAGTCTGCCGAGACCGGTGTCTATGCGGACCCGCCGGCACCGCCCGTCCGCAGTGCAGAAGATTGGAGGAGCAAGGCATTCCAACAGATGGTCGCCGCCACTGTCGCCTCGCGTGTCCAGATCCGAGACTACGAGTCGGAGCGCGTCCACCGGGATCCGCTGGCCCGACGACGCAGCCCCGCCTTCGGCAGCAGGCGGATTACATCGCGAACCGTGTCCAAGCGGCGACCCGCCGTCTTCCGGGAGCTGCGGGCTCCCTCGGTAGCGTGGTCCAACGAGTCGCTGACCATCCAAAAGTCGGCGGCCAACTCGCTCTTGCAGGCGACAGAATTCCCTCGGGCCGGGAAGATCAATGTGGCCGTGCTCGACTTCGCTGATGAGTTGGTCCGTGGCTGGGAGTTGAACGGAGAGTTGGGCGGCGAACAAGCCGACGACGTTGTCGAGGTAAGGCGCACAGTGGCTGTAATCGACGTGGCGAGACCCCCCTGAGAAGCTTCGCTTACACGGCCCTCCCTTTGTTCTTCCCACCCATCTTTTGCATAGATCCTCTACGGTCTGGTCGGGCTCACCTTCCACTCGCAGCGGATCTCTAGGCACCTGGTCCGTTTGCTCTTCGCAGCCGAAGCGCACGACGAAGCTAAGAGGGCGCTGCAGGCCTACATCCAGATCGTCGACAAGGCCCGAGAAGCTGACCAAGAGTCTACCAGCGCCCAGGTCACAGAGATTAATGGAGAGAGCCAAGCCGAGGCCTCCCATGACGTTGCCAAAGACACGGACGACGACGCGACATATGCCAGGACTTTAGCGTATGGCGCCAACGCCGTCGGCAAATATTGCAAGGATTACGTTCAGGCCGACAAGGTGGCACGCAAAGGCTTGCAGCTAGTGAAGGAATCGAAGCATGGTCTCGGCCCTGACCTTGTCGCTTTGTTGAAGAGGGTGGCTGGCAGCGCACGAGCCTCCCTTGCTGCCCATGGTGAGTGATTGGATCCTGCGAAGATTCGCTGCGGTCAGACACGCTAGGCTAATGCACGCGCCCGTTTCCCTACCTCGCCGCAGCGGCAGATCCTGTAAAGCGACCGGACTTGCAAAAAGAGGCTTTGGAACTGCTCACCGCCTCGTCACAGCTAGACGACCAATCCTCTGAGACGTTTTACCAGCTTGGCTACCTCCAAGCAGAGATGCGAGACATTCCGAGCGCAATCATTTCAGCAAGAAAGGCCATCGAGCTCGAGCCCGCTGACGTGGATTCGTGGCATCTTCTCGTCCTGTTATTGTCGGCGCAGAAGAAGTACAAGGACGCCTTCAAGATTGCCGAGATCGCCATCGCAGAGGCCGAGGCGGACGACAAGGTTGCGAGCAGCGCCAAGATCGGCACCCGGCTAGATAGCAACGGGTCTGTCCCGAACGGCACAGATCCCTACATCAGCGCACCTGCTCAGCTCCTGAGCGTCGACTATCCTCCAAGCTTGTCTGAACGCAACGAGTCCATCTTGCACCTGATGCTGACGTACACCGCCCTCGAGGAGGCCTTGGACGGCGTTGAAAACGCCAGCGAGGGACAGAAGGAGCTATTCTCCTTCTTCCACAAGGCTTTTCCCTCTGCAGCGGCCGCGGCCGCGGCGGCGTCTGCTTCGGCAACTGCTGCGCAGGCGTCAACGAGACCCAATGGCCAGGCCAACTTCCTAGGTGTCCTAACCAACGGACACAGTATTCGACGCCACGACTCCCATACCACCCTGGCATCCCTGGCAAACGGGGGCGGAAGCGTCAATCGTGCTGCCACGACAGCAGTTTCAACCTCGAGTCGGGTGCGGACGTTCGGCCACCGGGACCGGACCACCTCAACAAGCTCGAAACCAGCCACGTTGCCCCGTACGCACGTAGGTTTCGATAGCCACGAAGGCCACACCTCAACCACAGAACGCGAGACGGCCAATTCGAAGAAGCAAACGTACCTGCTCGCCCGGATCTGGCTCACCAGTGCAGCCAGCTTCCGGCGTGCGGGCAAGCTGAAGCAGTGCCGCACGGCGATCCAGGAGGCGGAGCGTTTGCAACCGGGTCTTGCCGACGTGTGGGTGCAGCTGGCGCTCTACTTTTCCGAGATGGACCAGACCTCGCTGGCCATCGAATCGCTCTACAAGGCGCTCGCCTGCTCGAGCGACGATGTCGCCGCCTCGGTCCACCTGGCGCGGCTCTTCCTGAGCACCCCCGACATCAAGCCAAAGACGGCCCACGATTCGCCGGCGCCCGCCCCGCGCTCTGAACCTCAAGCTGCGGCGATGAACGGCTCCCAGGACCGCAGCATCTCGGCGACGCCACAGGCCGACTCGATCACGCTCGGCGGCAAAAAGTCGCACTACTCTTCGGCGGCCGAAGCCAGCCTGAGCGACAAGGCGCAGGACCTGTCGGCCGTCAGCCTGGCCGAGGGTCTGCTGACCAGCGTCACGCTGGGCAACGGTTGGGACGTGAGCGAGGCCTGGCTCTTCCTCGCCCGGGCGGTACAAAGGTCGAATCGCACCGCGAGGGCGAGGACCTGCCTCGAATACGCTCTGATGCTTGAAAACACCAAACCCATCCGTCCCCTCGGCCTGGCCCTCAACCGATGATAAGCCCCGGCTCGTAGAGTTTGCCTTCTACCGCTCAGTATTTCAAAGGCTCAATCTCCCTGCACCAAGCCAATCCTTTGGTTTCGCCGCTGCAAGATACCACGCCCAGTACCTTCGCTTTCTACTCCAAACCGTTCTTCGCTCCTCGCCCCACCCTTCTCCCCCTACCTTCCCACCTTTGTCTGTTTAGTTATAATGGAATTCCTCTTCGGATAACAGCAGCGCTCTCAAACTATCTGCTTGCTCCTGATACGTTCGTTTGTGACAACGTACCCCGTGGGCTCGCTTGCAGCCTAAGCCGTAGCTGCGCATAGCTCTGCGTCCGCGTGCATCTTCACCTTCTTATCGCTGACTCTCTCGCTTGCACTGGGACGATCGCGCTTCGACGCTTTGTTCCCTTCACATTGCTTTGGCACTTGCTGATGCAGCTGGCGACATACACAGATTCACAACAGGATAAGTCCCTTTTGCGGCACTACGCCAAGTGCGCTAAGGTCGTCTTTGGCATAACCTCCGCAAAGACTTCTCAGTGTGTGATGAAGTCTTGGCGGAGTCGCCAAAACCACCTCGGCGGACCCTTGACGCTGCACCGTAGGCCAGCTTCGCAGCCTTTGCGGAAGGGGGACAACATGCCAGTCGAAAGGGGAAACCTCGCAACTATACTTCAGTCCTGATGTCAGCCAGGCTTCAGGTATGACCTCAGCAAACTGTACATGCACTCGTGCACATGGCACGAGCCTCCCCTCATCGTTCTGACAGTGTACCCCCAATCTTCAGACACCAGACACGAGAAATCGCACAAACCCACTCGACATCGCAAAAAGAACAAGGCTACATCGATGGCAGAAGGCAGAATCGAGGCGTGCTAAGAGTACAAAGAGAGCAGAATCGGATCAAAGCGAGAATAGGCGAGGGAAAGAGCGAATGAGAGAATACGAGGAGAAAGAGGAGCAGGAGTCACCAGACGCAACCGTGATCGGCAGACAGGGGGGGTTAGGGGAAGAGCAAGACTAACTGCCTCCAGCCAGTTCGACAATGAGGCGGGTTGCACATTCCAGAAAGAGAAAGGGACTGTTGACCTCCTTGCGGCCCGCCGGTACCGCAGGCGCCAGGCTCGGTTTCCTGCCGGATCCGTCGAAACGATGCTTCCTGAGCCCATCGTCCGACAGCGCCTGCTGCGACGCCGTCATCACTTCGTCAAATGCCGCCTCGAGCTTGTTGGCATCGACGGTGGGCGGCGGCGACGAGCCCGCATCATCGGCTTCCGACGCATCGCGCTGTAACCTCGTGTAGCCGACGTTGCGGAAATCGACCAGAAAGTTGGCCGAGTCTACATGGTAGAGTTGCAAGTCCATGCGCACCAAGACATCGCCCACCTTCCACCTTGTCTCTAGGAAAAAGAGCTCCTCGCCCTTGCTCGCGTCTTCCGGGTGCGTTTCCTTGCGATCCTCGTCCCTCGCCTTAGCGGCAGCTTGGCTCGGTTTGGCCCGCCACTCCATCCCGAGCACCTGGAGCGTACGATAGAGCTCCAGCATGATTTCCATCGGCGGACTTCGGCTGCGGATGCCAAAGTGCCATCGCGACCGGGGCTTCTTGTGAATCTGCGCCGTGGTAGGGGGCAGAGGCACCGGGGTGATGCCCGCACCGGCCTTGGGCCAAGCAGGCTGCCGCTCGACGCTTGGAGTCACCAACCGCTCAGCCTCGCGCGCACGGAGGTAGCCGGGTAGGCTGGTTTCGAGAACTGCGATCCCCGTGTGACGCGCCCCTTCCGTATCGTCCTCTTCGATCAAGTGAGCATCGTCGTCAGAGAGGCCGTCGTCGTCCTCGGAAGCAAAGGTTTCGTTGCCGTCGTCGCTCTCGGCGTCGGGCTCCATTATGGACGTCTCAGCCTCTTCTTCTGCTACGGCGTTGCCGCCCTCTCTCGTGGCGATCCTCTCGAGCAGCTTGGGCTTGCGCTTCAGGCTTGTCGACCTGGCCATGACGCCATCGAGACCCTCGTTCCACGGGGGAGGACTCTGAGCCAAGAAGTTCTCCATGCCATGTTGGTCCTCCATATGATGGATCGAGAGCATACGGTGATGGTCTCGCACCAGCTGGTAGGCCACCTTGACCTGGTTGTCGCCCTTTTCCCGAAGATGGTGCAAGACGTCCTCACGGTCAAAGCCGACCATCTTGCCGACCAGCTCGTCCACAATGTCGGGATCGATCATCCCGAGGTCCGGGGTCGGTTGTCCTTGACTGCCCGGACGGCTACTAAAGGAACCGCTAGCAACGGCCGCAGATGGAGAGGTGGAGGAATCTTCGGCAGAGGCGCATTCGCTCATTGCCGAAATGCCAAAGTTAAAGCCCGCATTCTCTACAGCCGGCGTAGGAGGCAGGGGTCGCAGGTAGGCCGGCAGGTCGACATTGAACCATGGGTGTCCCCGAATCTCGGAGATGGTGATGCGCTTGACCGGATCGACAACGAGCATCTGCGACAGCAGATGCCTGGCCTCTTGTGATAGGAAAGATGGCAACGTGTAGATGCCGCCATTAATTTTTTTAAAGAGGGTTGGGATATACTCGTCGTCGAAGGGCAACCTTCCGCAGAGCATGACGTAGAGGATAACGCCGCAGCTCCAAATGTCGATCTCGGGACCAGCATACAATCTGCCGGAGATGACTTCGGGTGCAGCATAGTTCGGGCTGCCACAGCTTGTCTTGAGAAAGTCACCGTCGGTCATGATGTTTGAAAGGCCAAAGTCGCCGATCTTGACATTGAGGTACTCGTCCAAGAGCAGGCTGATCGTTTCAACAACGTCAAAAACAGGTACGCAGCTCAGCTTTGGCCCTGCAATCCCGAGGAGGTGGTATCGGACTCACTTTTCGGGTTTCAAGTCCCGATGCACAATCTTGTGACGGTGGCAGTACTCGATGGCACAAATGATTTGCTGGAAAAAACGGCGGGCTTCGTTTTCGGACATCCTGCCTCGATCGACGATATATTGAAAAAGTTCCCCACCGGCGTACTAGAGCATGATCAAAGGTCCAGAGATTGTGTCAGGATGCAATCTGTTTTGCCAGCCGCGATATGCATGTATTGCGTTGCAACGAACCTCGATCACCATTATGATGTCTGATGGCGTCGTGATGACCTCGTAGAGCTTGATGATGTGAGGGTGGCGTAAGAGCTTTAGGTACTGGATCTCCCTCTTGACACGCCCGCCCATGTCGAGCGAGGAAATCTTCCTGCGGTTGATGATCTTCATCGCCACCCGATGCCCCGTCAGAGAGTGAGTCGCCACTAGAAACGTGGGACGGAGCCAAGATTGCAGGGTCAGGATCAGCGGCATTGCAGGCGAGCTGTGCTACGATGGCGGATCAGCTCACACTTGACTTTGCCGAAGCTGCCAGTGCCCAACGTCTGCTGTAAGGTATATTGGCCGATACGAACGGGCTGCTTTGGAGCAGCCTTTCCACCGCTGCCGAGGCCTAGCGTGGATGCACTCGCCGCTTTTGCAGACGCTCTAGCGTTGGCATCAGCCGCGTGGCCGGGTGATCGAGCGGAGCTGCTCATGGCGGCGCGGGGATGGTGATGGTCGATTTGTGTGTACTGCAGAGAGATGAGGGGTGAAAGGCGCCGTCTGCGATGCTATTGGATGCAACCGATATTCGCACGATGAGATATTGCAGTTTGAGGATGGAGGATCGTAGATGCGGGATGGATGGGACGTGACGGCAGAACAGGCGATGGTCGAAGCGCGAGTGAGCTTGGATGTGTGCCGAAGCTCTGCCCGGTGCTGGCTGCGCTCGACCAGGCTGCGTAATCGTGTTGTAGAGCGCCTAGATATGGAGAGATGCGCGTTGCTTGTGCGAATGAGGAGGAAGTTGGTGAGGGAGCTAGGCAGGGCGATGGCGGGTGGGAGGAGGTGATGGTGGTCGGACGTTAGAGAATTCCTTTGGCAATCGTAATTGGCAAAGTCGCGGCGACGCGCTTTGGGCGGCCAAAGCGTCGGGGATGCACGGCTCACTCACGCTCGACTGAATGAATGATAAAGTGAATTGATGATTCTACACACCGCGCTTGAGCGCCACATTTGAAAGTTGAATCATCGATGTGTTTAGCATAGTCAGAGTTGTTTGAAACGTCGCAACCTCTCCACACTCGTCCGAATATGAATACGAACCGGTTGGATTTTGAGCAATCGCGCGTTGAAAGCCGCAAAACTCCTAAACAACAGGGATACAGTGCAGTCGTTTGACAGCTGCCGCGTTGGGGCCGGAGAGCTCGGACAGAAGCGCGCTCAGCAACTCTGTCACATACATACCTTTTGCCCACAGTGTGAGCTGTGACCGATGCCCTAAGCCTAACCCTGACACGTCATGTGTAGTTAGACTTGGATTGCTGGCTGCTCTCCTCTCTGCTACGCTTCACCGCAATCCTCCTCGGCAATGCGTTCCCCACCCTCACCTTCTAACTGCGTCGCCCCAAACGCGCAGCAGAACGGTGACGCGGCCGCGCATAGGATTGATGCGATGGCCCTTGCACGCATGCGATACCAACAACGGCGCAACAGCTTCACCCGCGCGCGCTTTTGGCTTGCTCGCGAGCAGCGCCCTCTATCGCCTCATCTCTGCTCCTCTCTGCTCCCCTCTCTGCTCGCCTCTTTTTCTCTTACCCTCACCCGCTCCACCTTTTTCGCGTTGCAGCCCATCCTCCTAACCTCCTCACCACCACTCTCGTCCCTCCACCACCACCTCTTCCGCCTCCTCTTCCTCCCGCCTTCTCGCCTCTCCCCCCTTTGCCCTCGCATTGTTGCGCTCCGCGACGCCTTCTTGGCCCACTGCCCCACGGCTCTTACGGCGAAACATCCGGCCATCCGTCCTGCCGAACCAGGTCACACGGTCGACTTTGCCTAGCTGGTGCTGGTCGCGCTTTGATCCCATTCCTCCTCGTTCCTCCTCACCCTTCGAATCTTTTTCTCCCCCCTCCCCCCGGTAGCGTTGCCCAAGCTGGCTTCTCAACTTCGAAAGGTGTTCGGCTTGGGCCGTACCAAGTCGTCTTCATCGCACCCTCGACAAAAGTCTAGCGACAGTATAGACGACTCCGCCTCCGCCGTAAGCCGCTCTGACTCGCAGGGTTCCCTCGGCCGCTCCTTCAAGATCCCTTCGCCCAATAAGCTCAGCAACGCGACTAGCGGCAGGACCACGCCGACGTCAGGTCCCACTCAGCCAGCGACGACCGATTCCAAGGACGCGACCCCCGCCCAAGAAGCCCCCAAGCCCGTCGAGACTCCCACCACTAACGGCATGGTGCCAAAGAACCCGCTCTTGATCAACATCCCCGAAAGGGAGGGAGGTAGTGCCAAGTCCGTCGAGCTCCCCAAGAAGCCTTCAAAGATATCCGATGCAAAAGTCCAACAGCCTTCGTCTGCGGAAAGGACCCCGGTTCCTACAAGCCCGAGCGTGAAGCCTTCCTTCCACTCTCGATCCTCGGCTTCTGCTCACAAAGCCGAGTATCACCCAGATAACGCGTACAAGTATGCCGTGAGTACGCAAACGGGCTTTTTTTTCTTCCCCTCTGCTCCTTTCACGGTGATCGCGCACATGTTGATGATTGCCTGCTACCGCTTGCGTTTCCTTGTCCGGCTTGCAGAACCCCAACCATTACTCGGCCCGTCCCGAGACCTACCATCGCAAGTCTTTCAGCCATGGTGGTAGCGAGGCCGCTGCTGTTGCTGGTCATGCTGCTGCCGGAAGCGAAAACGACATTGGTCACACGCGCGGCCCCACCTGCCATCTCAATCAGGCGGCCGAATCACGCGGTGCAAACGGAAGCAACGGCAGCGCCATGTCTTCGACCGAGGAGCACCGTCTCCAGGAGGACGCTGACAAGAAGCGACACTGGAAGCGTTGGGGACCCTACCTCAGCGAGCGGCAATGGGGAACGGTCCGGGAGGACTACAGCGACAATGGCAACGCCTGGTCGCACTTTCCCCACGAGATTGCGCGTAGCCGAACCTATCGATGGGGTGAGGACGGCCTCGCTGGTCTCTCGGACAACCACTGCCGCCTCGGCTTCAGCCTTGCACTGTGGAACGGCAAGGATCGCATGCTCAAAGAGCGACTCTTCGGCCTGGCTAACAATGAGGGCAACCACGGCGAAGACGTAAAGGAGCTGTATTGGTACCTCGACAGCACCCCCACGCACAGCTACATGAAGATGCTCTACAAGTATCCGCAGGAAGCCTACCCGTATGACCAGCTGGTGCGCGAGTCGCGCAACCGTGGCCGGGATGTCGCCGAGTTTGAGATCATCGACACCGATCTGTTCGACGACAACAAGTACTGGGACGTCTTTGTCGAGTACGCCAAAGATGCGGACGAGGAGAACGCCATCTCTATTCGGATCAGCGCCTACAACCGCGGACCCGAGCCCGCTGATCTCCACATTATCCCGCAGATGTTTTTCCGCAACTACTGGTTCTGGCCCAAGGAGGAGCCCGAGAAGCCCAAGATGAGGCAGACTGGCGACTACGTCATCCAGGCGGACCACAAGGACCTCGGCACTTATCACCTTTACTGCTCGACGAGCCCGGCGCCGAGCGCGCCTCCACCCAGGCGGGGTCAGGCGCCCGAACCCATCTCGGACGAGGAGGTGGCACCCGAGCTGCTCTTCACCGAGAACGAGACCAACTTCGAGCGCCTTTATGGCGGTCAGAACAAGAACATCTACGCCAAGGACGCCTTCCACGATCACATCGTCCCCAGTCACCGACTCGAGAAGGATCGACCGCAGCCCGTAAGAAAGACGCGGGCCGTCCACAAGACCGTCACCCGCACTGTGCGGAAGCCCAAGGCCCCGGCCTCGGAGAATGCAACGGAACCGAGCGGTACGAGCGAGAACGGCGATGCGCCGCACGAGGAAGAAAAGCAAGAGTACGAAGAGGTAGAGGAAGAAGAGCAGGTCGAGGAAGAGCAAGAGTACTGGGAGACGCCTAGCGACGTTTCGCCGACCCGGGACTATGTCAACCCGAACAAAGAGGGAACCAAGGCCGGTGCTCACTACGCCTTCCGCCAGGTCCCGCCGAACGGGGGCTGTGCTGTCGTGCGTATGAAGCTGACCCCAAAGACGTCCAAAGAGGACCCTACCGTCGACGACGACGAGCAGTTTGACGGCGTCGTCGAGTCGCGCCGATCCGAGGCCGACGAGTTCTACAGCAAGTTTGTCAGCGGCCCCATGTCTGATGACATGAAGAACATCATGCGCCAGGCCCTCGCCGGAATGCTGTGGAACAAGCAGTTCTACATGTTCATCCAGTCGGAGTGGCTGCGCGGCGACCCCGGACAGCCGGCGCCTCCGCCACAGCGCAAGCATATCCGTAACCACGACTGGAGGCACCTGCACATGGAGGACATCCTTTCGATGCCTGACAAGTGGGAGTACCCCTTCAGCGCCGTCTGGGACACGGCCTTCCACTGTATTCCCCTTGCCATGGTGGATCCAGCCTTTGCCAAGAAGCAGCTGGACCTCTTCACCCGCGAGTGGTACATGAAGCCGGACGGCGCGCTGCCGGCCTATGAGTGGAACTTCTCAGACGTCAACCCTCCAGTCCACGCCTGGGCCACGTTCCGGGTGTTTAAGATCGAGCGAAAGCTCTTTGGACGCGAGGACCTCGACTTCCTCGAGCGCGTCTTCCAGAAGCTCCTGATCAACTTTACCTGGTGGGTCAATCGCAAGGACTCGGGCGGCGCCAATGTCTTCGAAGGCGGCTTCCTGGGACTCGACAACATCGGGCCCTTCAACCGATCCGAGCCTCTGCCGACGGGAGGTGTGCTGCGCCAAGCTGACGGCACCGCGTGGATGGCCTTCTACGCACTCAACATGCTCAACATGGCGCTCGAGCTGGCCAAGCACAACCCGACCTACGAGGACATCGCGTCCAAGTTCTTTGAACACTTCATCTTCATCTCGGACGCCATGACGTATAAGAATGCGGGAGACGATGAGGGCATCAGCCTCTGGAGCGACAAGGACAGCTTCTACTACGACGCCATCGAGTGGGGCCCCGGCAACAGCCAAGTCATCCCGGTTAAAAGCCTCGTTGGACTGATTCCGCTCTACGCCACGCTCACCATTGAGCCGTCGGCACTGAAACGCTTCCCCAGCTTCGCCAAGCGCATGCAGTGGTTCCTCGACAACCGCCCCGAGATGGCCGGGAGGAACATTGCCAACATGAAGGTTGGTGGACGCGCCGACCGACGACTGCTGTCGATGGTCAGTCGGGAGCGTCTCGAGCTCATTCTCAAGCGCATGCTCGACCAGTCGGAGTTCCTGAGCGAATATGGTGTTCGGTCACTCAGCAAGGACCACCAAAAGAACCCCTTCCGCGTCAACGTCAGTGGCGAGGAGTTTGGCGTGGGCTACTGGCCCGGAGACAGCCACAGCCCCATGTTTGGCGGCAACTCAAACTGGCGTGGTCCGATCTGGCTCGCTGTCAACTTTTTGCTGATCGAGAGCCTGCAGAGGTTCTACCAGTACTACGGCGACAGCTTCAAGATCGAATGTCCGACGGGCAGTGGCGACTTCATGCACCTAGGCCACGTGGCCGAGGAGCTGTCACACCGGCTGCTGAGGATCTTTACACGCGACGAGTCGGGACGTCGTCCCA
>JALNIF010002803.1:0-11472 GCA_026284005.1 Thecaphora frezii | reverse complement strand
TGTTTTTTTTTTTTATTTATATTTTATTATTAACTTAATTATTAATTTTTTTTTTAATTGGATTTTTTATTTTTTTTTATTTTTTTTTGCATTTTGAGAGGGCATACTGTAGCATGGAATCGGCGCCATTCGCGCATGACCTTCTTCCAGCAGCAACAGCCACTGTTAATCGAGTATGTGGCAGGGTAACACTACAACTCTTACTCACACGTGATTTGAAGCACCACCCGATCCGACGTTGTGCCGCCGATGCGCCGATGCGTGCCAAAGTAGAGTCCACGTCATCCAGGGCACTGCCTCGTGTTGCGTCGCTTGCCGGTTGACACCGCGTTCTGCCAAGAGGCGTCACGCTTCCGCCTTTGGGCCCGCCGAACCAGCCGACAACGGCGAGCGGCCGTCTTCCACCAGACACCCTGTTCCCCCCTAAGGTGGATTCAACGAATGCTCCGTTGTGGCGAGGTTGCAAATTGTCCTTCTCCGAGCCACCGCATGCTGGTTGGCTGAAGGAGAACATCGAGGGTTTTTATTGGGGGGCCTGGCCTGGCGACGGTCGACGTCCGAATGGCTTGATGGACACGGCGGTGCCGGTTGAAATGCAAGGCGCCACGCCCACGGCATGAGTAATTAACTACTTTAATTTGTTGTGAAGGACTGGCTGCGTGTGGCTCGGGAGCGAGCCGGCATGGCCCTGGCTTGTCGTTGGCGCAAAACAAGTCGTCGAGGGGCGTGCGGCAAAAGTTGACTTGTTGAGACTTCTTCGTCAAAGTCACACATCACCGAAGGCGGAGTCCGTGCTTGCTAGCCACTCGCTCAAGCCTGCAGCCGAACCAAAAAGGGTCACGGTCGATCGACTGCCCTCTCTTGATCCTCCAACCGCCTAAGTCGTTGCGGCTCCCCTTTGTGGCTCCCCTTTGTTTCTGCTTTCTGCTTTCTTCGTTTCTTTCCTTCTCGCCTCGCTTCGTTCACCTCGGCCCTCGACCACCCACCCCCGACGACGCACCGCACGCGGTCTGACGGCCTTCCGTCACCCATTACGCCGTCACCCCACTCGTCACTCCAGCGGGCCTCTGCTCTCGTCCGCCGATCGCTCCGCAGCTCCAGCCGGCATCATCTCGAGACGATCGCACCTCTTCGCGGGACGGACCAAGGATCTAGCCACGATGGCTTCGCTAGGCCAGACCTCGGCCAACGTCCGCTCGAGGCAGCACCTTGCCCACGATGCGTCCGAGGCTGTGCACGTTGCGGCGCCGCGCACTTCATCGCTCTACGGCTCGCCCCCGCTCGGCACGCACGCGAGCAGCGATTTGGTGCGCGGAAAGGCGGGCAAGCTCACGGGGCTGGCGCCAGGCGGCAGCAGCGGGCTGGGCCTCGGCATCGGTGCGTCTCCCGGTTCGGCGGGGGCGAGCCGATTGGTGACCAAGGCCGAGTATCGGATCATTGCCGCACTCGTGGTGATGGCGTTGGCGGTGCGTCTGCACAAGCTGGGCCAGCCGTCGAGCGTCGTGTTTGACGAGGTCCACTTTGGCGGCTTTGCCGCCAAGTACATCAAGGGCCGCTTCTTCATGGACGTCCACCCGCCGCTCGCCAAGCTCCTCATCACGTTCGCTGCCTGGATCGGCGGCTTCAATGGCAACTTTGACTTCAAGGACATCGGCCGAGAGTACCTCGTCGGACCCGATACGCCCGTCCCCTACGTCGCCATGCGCGCCCTCAACGCCCTCCTCGGCGTCGCCACCGTACCCATCGCCTACCTCACCCTCCGCAGCCTCTCCCTCCGCGCCACCACCGCCCTGCTCGGCGCCCTCCTGGTCCTGTTCGACAACGCCCTCACCACCCAGTCGCGCCTCATCCTCCTCGACTCGGTCCTCGTCTTTTTCACCGCCCTCACTGTCCTGTTCTGGGTCGCCTTTTGCAACGAGGAGAAGCGCGCCCCCTTTTCGAGGCGCTGGTGGGCCAGCCTCGTCCTCACCGGCCTCAGCCTCGGCGCCGTCGCCAGCTCCAAGTGGGTCGGCCTCTTCACCATCGCCACCGTCGGCGTCAGCGTTATCGTCCAGCTCTGGGAGCACCTCGGCGACACCCGCCAGCCCATCCGCATCGTCGCCCGCCACTTTGTCGCCCGCGCCCTCTGCCTCATCGGCCTGCCGGTGCTCGTCTACCTCTTCACCTTCTCCATCCACCTCACGCTGCTCCACCGCAGCGGCGAGGGCGACGGCTTCATGAGCTCCGCCTTCCAGCACACGCTGCATGGCCACGGCATGCATGACACTTACGCCGACGTCGCGCTCGGCTCGACCGTCACCATCCGCCACCTCAACACCCAGGGCGGCTATCTCCACTCGCATTCCTCCGTCTACCCGACCGGCAGCAGCCAGCAGCAAATCACCCTCTATCCGCACCGCGACGAGAACAACGAGTGGTACATCGTCAAGGCGCCCGGTCCCGAGGACGCCGCACCGCAGGTCGACGAGAACGGCCACCCGATCCGGCCCGCCGATGAGCTGACCCGATACCACCAGGAGCCCATCCAGTACCTCAAGCACGGAATGGAGATCCGACTGATCCACCGCATGACCGACAAGCGCCTACACAGCCATGACGCCCACCGTCCGCCGGTCACCGAGAGCGACTACCAGAACGAGGTGACCGGCTACGGCTTCGAGGGCTTCGGCGGAGACGCCAACGACAACTTCCACGTCGAGATCTACGAGGGCGCCAAGGGCGACCGCGCCTCGTCGTCGCGCGTTCGAGCGCTGCGCACCCACTTCCGGCTGCGCCACACGCTTACCGGCTGCTACCTCTTTTCGCACAAAGTGGTGCTGCCCGAGTGGGGCTTTGGTCAGCAGGAGGTGACGTGCAACAAGAATCCGACGATGCCCAACTCGCTGTGGTACGTCGAGACCAACACGCAGCCCTTACTTGAGGAGCAGGGCACCGACCCGGACATGGTCAACTACATCCGCCCCTCGTTCCTGGAGCGCTTCTGGGAGCTACAAAAGGTCATGTGGGAGACCAACGCCGGGCTGACGGAGCGCCACGCCTACGATTCGCGGCCGCAGTCGTGGCCCTTCCTGCGCCGCGGTATCAACTTTTGGACCAAGGACCACCGCCAGATCTACCTGATCGGCAACCCGCTGGTGTGGTGGGCGTCGAGCGCCTCGGTCGTCGCCTACCTCGGCTTGCGTGCGCTGCTGATGCTGCGCGCTAAGCGCGGCTACCGCGATCTGCACGACAGCAAGGTGGCGTTTTACGACCAGACGGCGGGCTTCCTGACGCTGGGCTGGGCGCTCCACTTTTTGCCGTTCTTCTTGATGCACCGACAGCTCTTCCTCCACCACTACCTGCCGGCGCTCTACTTTTCCATCCTGATGGCGGCGGTGGTGTTTGACTTTGGCACGTCGACGCTGCGGCCGCGCTTCCGGCTGGTGGCGCTGGGCATCGTGTTTGTGGTAGTGCTCGGTGGCTTCCTCAAGTTTACGCCAATCACGTACGCCTCCGAGTGGACGCTCAGAGGGTGCGAGGATGCGCGGTGGGTCAAGGCGTGGGACTTCAACTGCCGCGATTTTCCCGACGACGTGGCCAAGTTCAAAGACTTCCCACCGGCCATCCGCAGCGAGGCGCACCACGGCTCGGCGGCCCAGGCTTCGGGCACGCAGGCCGTGTCCATTGGCCAGGCCGAGGCGGGACGACACGCGTTTGAAAACGCGCCCGCCCAGGCCATGCAGTCCGGCGGTGGTGGCGGTAGCGCTGGGGGGTTGGCGAAGAAGCTCGAAGAGCTGAAGCACGAGCTGGTGGAAGAGTATCACGTCGTCAAGGACAAGGTACTGGGTAGCAACAGCAGCGCCGGCAGCGTTTCCATCCACGGCGACAACAAGGCGGGATCCATAAAGATGCAGGGCTACGACCAGGGCCAGTTGGAAAAGGTCCTGTTGCAAGGCACCGCGGCCGTTGAAGAGCAGCAAACCGCCACCCAAGTTGTCAAACCTGCCACAGAACCTAGCCAGGTCGCCCAGGTCGATCCGCACGCCGTCCAAGAGGCCAAAGAGGCGGCCGACGTCGTCGAGCAGGATAGGGACGTACACCGGGACGATTAGGGTCGTCGTTTCCATTCCCATTTTTCTCTATTTCTCACTCTCCACTCCCTCTCCAACCAGTTTTGATCCATGCCCGTCGCTTCTCTCTCTCTCTCTCTCTCTCTCTCTCGGTCCCATCCGCTCCGTCGTTGTACATCCCATCTCGGTGGCTCCCTCATTCACAGTCTCGCGCGCAAAGGATTTAAATGTACCTTCACTCCTTCACTCCTGGGATCCCACACGCACCCACACGCACATCCACATCCACATCCACATCCACATCCACATCCACATCCACATCCACATCGACACCCACACCCACCAACGAAAGAATCCCAACAGAGTTACCGAATGTGAAAGCCCCGAACAAAAAAAAAAAAACGCACCCGAAGACTGACCGCCACCGACTCAGCCGCCTACTGCAACCGATTCACCTGCTCCACCTCATTCATCAGCCCCTTGAGCTTGCGAATCAGCCTCCCCAGCTCACTCCCCCCAGGCGCCTTGGGATCCGACATCCTTCTAACGCACCACTCGACTTCCTCCGCCCCCGCTCCTTCTTCCCCATTCAGCCCATGTCCCCCCCGTTCGCGCATATCCCGCTGCATATTCGTTACCGCCTCGTGCTTCGCCAGCCGCTGCATCACGGCCCATTCCCAGTGGTGCAGCGCATGCACCAGCGCCGCACGCGTAGCGCAGAAGCTGCCGACGAAGAAGCGCTTAGCGGCGCGTCCGCGCTCGTCGACGTCGCTCTCGGCCAGATTCTCGCCGTCGGTCGAAATGTCGCTGCCGTCCGAATCGTCCTCGTCAGGATCCGAACACGATCCCGAGCCGGCGCTGCGCTGTCGTACGCTGTGTTTCTTGCTTCCGGAGCGCGACGAGCGTGGGCCGGAGACGTACTTGCCCAATGTGTCTTGATCGTACCGCTTGCCCTCGAAACGTACCATGTGCGAGCACGCCTGGCTCTTGCGGTGGCACGCACCGCATCCGCGCCGCGCCAGGCCGCCGATCCTGCGCACTTGGTCGTCGAACAGCAGCGAGATAGTCACCTTAGGGTACTCGCGGAGGTACCAGGCAAATTGCCGACGCATCGCCGACGACGAGAGCGACTCCTCGCACGACCGCACCTTGCTCTGCAGCTGCGCACGGCCCCGCTCGAGCCGCTCGCGGTCGGCCAGCGTCAGGTTGCCGAACGGTATCAGCATCCGCACCACCGCCCACTCGATCCACATGGCGCACAGGTCCTCGAACGACAAGCGCGAGTAGCCGAGGCCGAACGACGACAGCACACCGCCGCGATCGTTGCTCGTCGGGTTCGGCCGCAGCCGGTGGCGCTTTTCGCTCGACTGTGCGGATCGCTGGTCCGTCCGCCGGTCGGCGATGACCTTCTGGACGCCCTCCTCGGTCTCGACCAGGTCGTCCTCGACGATAAAATCGGCCGACTCGATGCTGTCCGTCGAGGTGCCATCGTCGTCATCGTCGCTGCTCGCGCTTTCGCCGCCGCTGCCGCTCCATTCCGAGGACGTGGGCGAGAGGACCGGCTTATTTGCCTTGGGCTCCTTTCGAGACTTTCCCCTCTCGCCATCGGAACCCGAGATCGACGAGCCAAAGAGGCTGGTGCGCCTTGAGTCGTCGCTCCCATCGTTCTCGTTTCCTTCACGCCGCTCCTTGGGTCGATCCGGGTTGGTAACGACGACGTCCGATCCGCTGAAGTCATCGTCGTCGGAGTCGTCCAGCTCAAGGAGCCGCTGTCGGCTTTTGGCAGCCTTTTGGCGCTCGCGGCGCAGCCTTTCGAGGCGCTTCCGAAAATCGGCCTTGTGCGTCGAGCCCGTAGAGCGTGCCAGCGCATCGTCGTTAAGGTAGGACTTGAGGTTGGAGACGTCGTCGTCATCGTCGTTTTCGTCGTCGTCTTCGTCGCCATCGCGATGGCCGCTGCCGCGCGAGCGATGCTTCGAGTCGCGGTCGCGTCTGTGCGTGTGCTTGTGCTTGTGCTTGTGCTTGTGCTTGTGCTTGGCCTTTTTGCGATGACGGTGATCGTCAGCGTCGCGTTCGCGTCGATGAGATTGAGACGACGACGACGTCCTGGCTTTCCGCTTTGTGCTGGTGACGTCGCGTCCAGCACGCCTGCTATGTTTGCTGCTGCTGCTGCTGCTGCCGACGCCAACGTTGCGGGAGCGCTGCGAAGCGCCGGAAGGCTGGGTGCGATGGATGCGGACGGGGCCCTCGTCGTCGCTGTCAGACCTGACCTCTAGCACCTCGGGCTGCGGTGGGGCGCGTTTGACCATGTTGATTCGTACGTCCTCTTCGTCGTCCTCGTCGTCGTCGACGATGACGACGACATCCTCGCCACCGCGCCTGTCGGGGACGTCGACGTCGATGTCGACGTCGATCGGGTCGGCGTGTAGCGGCTGGGCCCGGGCGGGTGGCGTTTGGGCGAGCACAGTAACGATGATATCAGAATCGACGTCGTCATTGACAACCATGGCGGACTTACTCGGTTCGCGAGGAGGCGGCGGTGGCGGCGACGATAAGCGGGGAGCATCCAGGCTTGACGTGCTCGCTTTGGGTGGAGGTGGCTGCTGTGGCTGCTGCTGCGGATGGGGCGTCTCGAGGTCGGACTCGCTGATGTAGATGTAGTCCTGTCGGCCGCAGGAAAAGGAGCGCGACGGCGGCGGGATCTCGACCCAGCAGCGCGACTTGACGGTGGCGGACGGCGTTTCGGCGGTGCAGCCAGCAGCGGCCGACCGCCTGCGCTTCTTCAACGGCATTATATGAATGATTCTGTAGCAGTGATTTGCTACTTGACGGGCTTGTTTTGTTTTTTGATAACGACCGACGGACGGTGGCGGTGGCGCGGCGGCGCGGATTGCGGCCGTCGGAGGGTGCCGAGCAAGCTTGAGCTAGCGGCCTTGTATATATGCTGTTGGGCAGCTTGCAGCGGGGCGAGTGCGGAGCGGAAGAGAAACGAGCCGCGCGCCTGCCTCGTTTGCGTCGCTTGAAAATGAAATCGCGTGCCTCTAACTCGTTGATAAGTGGGCGAGCGGGTGGCGAGACCAGCTTAAACGAGAGTGGCTGCAGGCCTGGTAGGCTAGTGTGCGTGTAGCCGCTCTGCTTTCTTGAGCTTGCTCGCTTGGGCCGTCGCTGCTCTTTGGCAAAGCCCTGGTCCGAGCCCTGCGGCTGATAGAGCGGGCGCAGTTTCGACCCGAGCCCACAGCAGAGATGCCAGCTTGGCGGGCTGCTTGGCGGGCTGTTTGCGGCTGGTCTGATTCTCGGCGGCGCGAGACCCGAAGAGGGCGGAAAAGCACCAACAGGCGCGCGCTCCGGGCCGGAACCAGAGGCCAGAGCACACGGCTCAGTCTCGTGGCGCTTGCACTTGCTCTTTGCTTTTGCTCTTGCAACAAAAGACACCGGCGATGGCGATGGCGACCACCGACACTAGGGCCTGCCAAGTGAGAAGTGACCCAGGCCGGCCGAGCCAGCGCAGCTAGCTACGGTTGACCCTTCTTCGGCGTAACTCCGTTGCTGCTGATGGTGACGGTGGTGGTGGCGGCGATTCCGAAAGTTTGAGTGTGTTTGCCGTCGAGCGTCCGATACTAGTCACAGTGTCAAAGGATAGAGAATTGCTTGGAGGGCGCGAGGCGTTTGATCCGAGGGATTGGCCGCCCAGCCGGGATGCTTGCAGTAGGTAAAGTCGTCACGCGAAGAGCGGAGGATAGGGAACGGGGTCCAAGGATCACGAGAGCAGGGACCTCCGCTCTCGCTCGACTGGCTCTGAGGAATAAGAATGGGTGAAAATCTTAATACGAATAAGAATACGAATGGATGGATGCACATGGATGGATGGATGGGCGGATGGGCGGATGGACGGATGGGCGGATGGGCGGATGGGCGGATGGGCGGATGGATGCGGCCGGGCAACGTAGGGCTGACCAAGAAGGCCAAGCTTTAATTCTGTATGAGCCTGGTCGAGCTGGCTTGGCTCTACATATCTTCTCTCTCCTTGACTTTGTAGGAAATGCAGAGGGTGAGGGATATGCAGAGCAAAACCCTGCATCAAAATGCGAATTCATTTACCTCACCACAAATACAAATGCTCGAGGGCAAGGGATATGCAAATCGGCAAGGTGGTTTAACAGTTGGCGATTTACCCTGAGAAGCGGGCGGCGGCGCATGGCGTCCGACGCACAGACTTTTCGCTTTGGCTCTCTCCACACCAGCCATCAACTCCGGCTTCCGACGCTTTTGCGGCGGCGGGGCCAAGCCGGGCTCGCATTGCTCGAGGAGCGGCAGCAGCCGGCATCGCTTACAACGTCCACCCGCCACTCGTGACCTCGCTGCACCGAAGCTAGGCCCATCCTTCCCCTCCCACTCTCACTACTCGCCTCTCGCCTCTCCTAGTCTTTCCAGCCACGACCCCGCTCCTCGCTCGTGGCCTAGTCCGACCCGTGCAAATCGTCGACCACCCAGCGAGCCGAGCCGAGCCGCCATGACGAGCCACTATCCGGGCGTACCCTACGCTTCGTCGTCGTCATCGTCGTCCGTCCTGGCGTCGCCCTACGCAGCATCCTCGAACCGCTTTGGGCCGCCCACCGGCGCCGCCTCGTCGTCGTCCGTCTCCCCGTTCCTCGGACAGACGCGCTCGCGCACGCTCCTCTTCCTCTCCTACCGTGACACTGCGGCGCGGGCGACGTCGCGCCCCTCGGACCGCTCCACCCTCTACTCGCAGCAGCCCTACACCGATGGTGACGATGATCCGCTCAACTCGTCGAGCCTCAACACCTCCGAGCAGCAGGGCCTGCTTGGATCCGGCTCCGCCCGCAGCAGCCACGATCGGACGCACACTTCCATCGATCTGGCGCCGGGGGCGCGCGGCGACGACGCTGTGTCTGAGCTGCCGCCCAAGTGGATCGACATCTCGGACCAGGTCGACGCCATTCTCACCAGCATCCGGCCACGCATGGACACGCTTGCGCGCCTCCACGAAAAGCACCTGCGGCCCGGCTTCACCGACAAGTCGGCCGAGGAGAAGCAGATCGAAGCCATAACGATCTCTATCACCCAAGACTTCCGGCGCTGTTCAAGGCTCGTCGCCGGCCTCGCGTCCTACACGCAGCATCTCGTCCGCGAGGCCAAGCGCGGTGCGGGGAACGCCACTGTTCGCCAGATTGCGCTGCTGCAGAATGTGCAGACGGCGCTCGCCACTCGCGTCCAGGACCTCAGCAGCGCCTTTCGCAAGGAGCAGAGCCTCTACCTACGGAGGATGAAGGGTATGGAGGTGAGGGATCGCGACATCGGAACCACGCGCGGTTCCGGCTCGGCGTCCGCAGGCGGCGTAAAGGAGCGCAACGAGTTTCGCGACAGCGAGCTGGCGGTACGCGAGGACATGGAGCTGGTGAGTAGGCTTTTGGACGATCCGCCATCGCCTCTTTTCCAACGTGCAACGTGCAACAGGTCCGGATACTAAGTTCCCTGGCATTTCTTTGCCACCCATTTCGCTTGCATCACATTCGACGTCTGCAGTCGCGATCGGCCTCCTCGGCTGCCAAGGGGCAAGCGCAGACGCAGGATCTGCTGATGCTTGAATCGTCGTCGACGACGGCAACATCGGCCGAGGCCGAGATTGCGCAGCGCGACCGGGAAATCACCGAGATTGCCAAGTCGATTCAGGAGCTGGCGCACCTTTTTGGCGATCTGCAGACGCTGGTGATTGATCAGGGCACAATGCTCGACCGGATCGACTACAATGTGGAGCTGATGAGCCGCGAGATGGAGGGCGCTGTCAAGGAGCTCGAGGTGGCCACGGGCTACCAGCGACGGACAGGGCGGCGGCAGTGCATCCTGTTTCTGCTGCTCTGCATCGCGCTCCTCGTGGCCATCCTCATCATCAAGCCGTTTTGGAGGTTTTTCAACGGCGGTGGAACGCAGTCGGTTCCTGCGCCGCCGCCGCCGCCATCATCATCAACGGCGAGTACGCTTTCTTCTTCTTCGGCGGCGGCGTTGCGGGATTTAGCGGGAAGGGGCCATTGGGATTTCAGCGGATGATGGAATGGTGGGTGCCATGGTTCACCGTAGCGTACGACGCTGCCGATGCAATGGGACAAGCTCTGTTGATCGTCTACGTGCGTTGCAGAAGCGTGCGAGCTTTGTTCTGTCTTTTCTGTGTGCGTGCGTGTGTGCTTGCGTGCGCGCGTACATGTGGGCAAGAGGAGACAAGAGAACGGCTGGATTGGTTGGCGGTCGACTCCTTTACAAATGAACAAGCGTGCACTGCTGCCTGCCTAGCTGCCTGAGCTGCACTGAGGGGAATCTAAGAGATTGGTGCGCCACCGAGCTGAACGGAACGGGAGGGAGCAAGGGTTGCGGAAAGAGGGAGGGAAGGCGTTAGCGTCATTGCACATTCGCACCGGTACTGAAAGGATCAATAGGAAGGGGGGATTCACCATGACGCTCTCCATCTCCTCTTCTCCGAGGACAAGCGCCGGGGTCCTCCAGAACCTTTCGGGGAGGAGATGTGTGTCCTCTGCCACCTCCCTTCCGCTCATGGAAACATTGGCCAGCAGACCGCTGCTGCTCGACGAACTGCGCGAGGGAGCCGCCGAGAAGGAGGAAGAGGAAGGGGCGTGTAGGAGTTTTGAAGGGTCAAAGTGAGGACCGGACTCATAGGTCTGCTGGAACTTGTCGAAGTTGGAAACAATGTTGGCCGGTGCGGCCGGGTGGGGATGGGGGACGTGCGCTTCTGGAGAGTTGGAATGGAGGGTTTGTGGTGAGGATGATGAGAGAGGGGGTAGAGGGGAGAGAGAGGGGAGAAGGGAGGCGAGTGGGTGGTGAGATATGGGAATGTGGTGGGTATGAGGGATGTAGAGGATGAGGGAAGGAGATGGGTGGGGGCGTACCTCTAGGAGCCTTGCGGTTGGGGAAACGGAAACCAGGCTTGTGGACGTGCGCCCGTCGGACCAGCGTCCTGAACATGATGGGTCGTCGAGGATCGCACTAGCTTGAAGACCGGGAGAGAAAGGGAGGAGGAGGAGGAAGATCAAGGAGGGTGCCGCGGGGGAAGAAGCGGGTGGGCTTTGAGGGGATGGCGTTTGGGGAAGAGGCGGTAGGGGGTCAGCAAAGTAGCCAACTCCAAAACGTGCGTGGGACAGCCGGGTGGTCTTGCGGAGGCTTCCGAGGGTTGCCGCCGCTGCTCCCGTTTGGAGCCGACCACCAAGTTCGAGCCGCCTCAGGTGGAGACACCATGGTATGAGCCGGCTTCTCGCTTCCGAAATCCAAGAACGGCAGCCATCGGGAACCCTTCCTCCGCCCGATCGGCGACACGCCAACACTGCTTTGGTTGCGTCGTCGGGTGTTGTTAATAGGGACCTTTCGCAGCTCCGACATCACAGCTCCAAATCGGAGCTTG
>JALNIF010002802.1:0-12694 GCA_026284005.1 Thecaphora frezii | reverse complement strand
ACGAGCGCACCCTTTATATATACTTATATTCCCCGGCCCTCATCTTATTCCGCCTCGTCCCTTATCCCCGACGTCGTTAGAACCGCCCTCACCCATCAGACCATACACAGCTCAGATCAACCGCATCTGGACGCACAGGGGCATATTCAAAGTGCAACGATCCTCGCCTCACCACCCTTCCCCTTCCTATCCTGGTCCTCGCGCCCGGGTCCGATAGGGGGTCACCAGTCCAGCCATGGACTCGAGACCCACGTCCGGCAGGCCCACCACCGGTAGGCCTACCACCGGGAGGCCCACCACCGGTCGACCCACCACTGGCCGTCCGACCACTGGCAGGCCAGGCACACGCGCAGGCACATCGGCCGGTCGCCCCACCACTCGCGGGGCAGGCCAGCCAGTGCATTACTATGATGAGCAGGAGGAAGAGGTATGGGACGAGGACGAAGATTACGAGAGCGAGGACGATGGCGACGTCTTTGCCTTTGTTCCTCGTGAGTTGATGGTACCCGGCCCTCCGCTGTGATCAGAGCTTTTGAAACCTCTTTTGCGGGGGACGTCGGTCGGTGGCAGCTAACCCTCTTTGCGGTCCCTCGATGCCTCTTTAATGCCCATTTGCGACAATAGCCGACCTGGGTCCGGCGCCAGAGCTCTCTCGCAATCCTCTTGATCCTTCTCTTGACAATCAGGACCTTGCACACGCCCAACGCCATGGCGACGACCAACATATCAATGGCGCAGAAGAGGAAGCCTACTACTTTGATGAGGCTACAGGGGCTGTCTACGATTCGCAGGGTAGGCTGGTGCAGATGCCGCCGGACTTCGATCCTTCTGCAATGATGGCCGGTCAGTCCGGCCACGTTCGGTCGTCGCGGGCGTCGGGAGCCACCATGATTGATGGCATCGCCGGAGCCGACGGCCCCGCACCAGCCTACCGTCACAATGCCGGTCAGGACCAGGGTAGCAGCCGCCCTGCCAGGACCTCGGTCGACAATCGCTCCTACGACTCTGCTAGTACCGTGTCCAGGGACGTCAGCTCAGCGCCCTTGACGCTGGCCAAGTCATGCGCCTTCCCTTCTATGGACACTTTGCCCGAAGTCGATTCGGCGCCAGGGAGCCGAGACAGCGATTTCCGCAGCGCGCTCAGGAGCGTGCGCAAGGACGTTGGCACGACCGCGGACGGCGGAATCACGCTCGACAACCAGCTACCGATGCACGCTGTGCGTACAGGAAGCGGCGGAGGCCAACGGGCGTCGGCGTTCGAAGCGCACGTCACGCAGTTGCGGCATAGCCCTGACAGCGATGCCAAGTTCCCTCTCGACTCTGGCGAGTACCCCTTCGACGAGGGCATCAATCCGACCGACAAGCTGCATCGTATCAGCATCGACGACGGCCTGGGACGCGGCGACGGGCTCGCCCATCCCCACATGGAAGGCATCGAGGTCGGATCCCACGGCATGCGCATGGTCGAGCTCGAAATGGAGATGGAGGAAGACTCGCCGTATCCTGAGGTGCGAGCTTCGGTCTCCAACATCGACGATCCCGATATGCCCGTTGCAACGCTTCGGACGTGGATCATTTCGGTGCTGCTCACCATCATCACCGCAGGAGGCAACATGTTTTTCAGCTTCCGCTACCCTGCGCCGAGTTTCTCGGGCACCATCGTCCTGCTCGTCGCCTATCCGCTGGGCAAGTTCATGGCGGCGGTTCTGCCCTACCGAGTCTTTACGGCTCCCAAATGGCTGGGCGGCTTTGAGTGGTCCTTCAATCCGGGCGTCTACAACATCAAGGAACATGCCCTCTGCAGCATCATGACCGGCGTCGGCATCCAGCAGGCCTACGCTTTCAACGTCTTGATCGTCGAGGACTCGCCGCTATACTACGACGAATCCAAGGGGGTCGGGTTTGCGATTCTCTTTGTGCTCAGTTCACAAGTCATTGGCTTCGGCATGGCAGGTATCTGCCGAAGGTTCCTTGTCTGGCCGGCATCGATGATCTGGCCGCAGAACCTCGTCTCGGCTACGATCCTCAATACCTTCCACGCCGAAGAGGACGGCGCCGACGGCTCAATGACGCGCTTCCGCTTCTTCAGCATTGTCTCGATCGGCGCCTTCTTCTACTACTTCCTCCCCGGCTTCCTCTTCCAGGCCCTTTCGGTCTTCAACTGGGTCTGCTGGATCTTTCCCTCCAACGTGCCCGTCAACGTCGTCTTTGGCGTCGCGTCGGGCCTCGGCTTCAGCCTCTTCACCTTCGATTGGACACAGATCTCGTGGATCGGATCGCCCCTCATCATGCCCTGGTGGTCCGAGTGCAACATCTTTGCCGGTTTCGTCGCCATCTTTTGGGTCATCGCGCCGATCATGTACTTCTCCAACACGTGGTACCAGAGCTACCTGCCCTTCAACTCGTCCTCGTCTTGGGATCGCTTCGGCATGCCGTACGACATCTCCAAGGTCATCCGCAACGGGCGCGAGCTCGACATGCAGGCGTACGAGAGCTACTCGCCGCTCTATCTGTCTACAACGCTGAGTCTCGTCTACTTTACCGGGTTCGCCACTGTCACCGCGGTCCTGACACATACGGTGCTCTACCACGGCAAGTCGCTGGTGCGAGGCTTCCGACGGATCAAGACCGAGGAAGACGACGTGCATGCCAAGTTCATGCGGCACTACCCCGAGTGCCCCGACTGGTGGTACGCTGCGCTCTTTTTGGGATCGTTTGCGCTGGCCATTATCATGATCGAGGTCTACGACACGGGCATGCCCGTCTGGGCGCTCGTCATCGCGGTAATGCTGCCGGCCATCTACATCCTCCCCGTCGGCTTCGTCTACGCCATGACGGGCCAGGCAATCGGCACCAATCTGATCGCCGAATTTGTCGCGGGCTACCTGATGCCGGGTAAACCGCTGCCCAACATGATCTTCAAGGCCTTTGCGCTGCAGGGCCTCTTGGGCGGCCTCATCTTTGTGCAAGACCTCAAGCTGGGCCACTACATGAAGATCCCGCCGCGGCTGACGTTTGGCGCGCAGCTGATGGGCACGTTCATCGCTGCGTTTGTGCAGCTTGGCGTCAAGGAGTGGATGTTTGCCAATGTGCCCAAGCTGTGCGATCCCAACGAGCCGCACAAGTTTACCTGCCCGCACATTAGCGTGTTTTACACGGCGTCGCTCATCTGGGGCGTGATTGGGCCGGAGAGGATGTTTGGCAAGGGCAGCATCTACCAGCCCATCTACTGGGCGATGCTGTTTGGAGCGTTGATTCCGATCCCCTTTTGGTTGTTGGCGAGGCGATACCCGCGGACGTGGGTGCGCAACGTGTCGTGGCCCGTCATCCTCACGGGCACCAGCTACATTCCGCCGGCGGCGGGCATCAACTTTTCGTCGTGGTTCGCCGTTGCATTCATTTTCCGTGAGTCGACGCTGCCCCGGGGCCTCGGTCGCCGCAGTGTGAGGAGTTAGGCCGACTGACCGAATTGGCAACCGCTTGTCCCGTTCATCTTTTCTCCTCCTTTCCCTTCTCCGAACAGAGTATTGCATGAGACGATACAACTTCCGCTGGTGGTCCAAGTATAACTTTGTCCTCACGGCCGCTCTAGATTCTGGAACCATCGTTTCTGTACGTTTGCTCCCGTCCCCCATCCCCGCCGCGAGGTCGAAATCCACGCAGGCCTTTTGGCTGACGCTTGCTCTTCGCTCTCTTTTCATCCCTCCCCTTCCCTCCCTCTTCCTTCGACACGGCACGCACGCCACGCAGATTCTCGTCATCTTCTTTGCACTCTCGATACCGAAAAACGGCGAACTCTCGTTAAACTGGTGGGGCAATTCCGTCTTTGCAAACACGGTAGATGCTTCGGGCTCGCCTTACAAGACTCCTCCACAAGAAGGGTTCGGCCCGTTACCGGTACGTCCTCTTCCATCTACCTGCGCGCCCTCCCACCCCTTTGAACCTTGATTCGAGAAGCACCACTGACACACTATGCATCTCTCATTTGTTCATGATACAGACTGCCTAAACGAAGCGCCGCTACCCCCTCCATTCCCTTATGCCCCCTTGAGATTATCTAGAAAAAAAGCTTGCCACTTTCCCTGCTCCCCCCCCTTTTTTTTTTTTCTTTGTACCCCCAGCCTCCCCCCTTGGTCTCCCCCGGCTCCCTCTTACCCTCTCGCTCCCTTCTGGACGAACATCGGATCTGTTTCGCAGCCTTTTGCCTTTCCCTCCCCTTCCCTTTTAGCCACCATCCGTATCTGGAAACCATCCTTGTCTGCGCACCGTTTCCTTCGTGTTTGCCATTGGAAACTGCTTTCCGTCGCATCAGTCCGCCATGTCCAGTGTCCTAGGTGTGCAGGGAAAGCGTGTTTCGTAGTTGTGCAAAGGGTAGAAGTACAACATGGATCGAGGCGTCCCCTCTCTTCCTCCTTTGGTAGGAAGCTTAACCCCGTCCCTCGTTACCCGTTCGTCTCTTGTATAGGAGTCTTGGAAGTCCTTTCCGACCCTTTGCAGAGGCGAGGGAACAAGCGTGGAAGCCTGAAGAGTCCCCAAATCGGAGGCTTAGAGAATGGAATGGTGCGGGGGCGAGAGAGAGGGAGTGTGGGATAGAGATATAGAGGCGTGAAGAAAATGAGGGGGAAACGGAGAGAGCTAGAACTGCAAATCCAGAGCCAAACAGGGGGGGTGGCGCAGATGACCGGACCCCAAGAGGAGAAACCGAAAACTATGGCCGATGGACGGAAAAAAGGAGAGAAATCCGATGGGAAGAAAGAAAACAAGCAAAAGTGCTAGACTAGCACTCGATGCGCATCCCCTGCTGCGCCATGACAAAACGGACGCCGAGCCCCATTTCATTTTCCTCTTCGATGAGCTCGTCGAGGATCTTGACGGGCATCGAGCGTGGATCCAACTTCTCGCCGCCGCCGCCCGTGCCGTTGCTGCCGCCGCTAGTGGCCGATTCGGTATCGTCCTGCGCCGCCGCAAATATGGGAAACAGCGCTGGCTTAACGTGAATGATGACGACGCTCAGCCCTTGCAGCTGGCCTTCGACCTCTTCGTCCGGTATCGCTTCGCTATACAGCTCGCCATGCCGGTTCGATGTACCGCTCGCCGACACCGCCGACGTGCCCAGCGGCGACGGCGCCAGGCTGGGCTGGTAGTACCGCGACTCCGAAGGCGACGTGCTAACTCCAGCCGCCGGCGTTCCGTTGGTCCGCGCCGCGTAACGCGACGAAGGACTGCTGCTCGCCGAGCTCCTACGCCGTTGCCGCAGCCGCTTCACCATGATGGCCAGTACCTTGAGCTCCTCAAACAGATGCTCGACCGAGAGATGCCCGTACAACAGCTGGACCGGGTGGCCGCGCGCGAAGCTGCATTCCAGAAAGATGGTGTTGAGCTTGCCCTCGACAAAGCGCTGGGCGGCGTGGCCCCACACCTGTCGATTTCGGGGCGACTTGGACACGCAGTCCGGCTCCACATCGCCGAAGAAGAGGACGTCGCGGTCGTGGCCACTGTGGGTGATGAAAAAGGCCGTCGAGTCGAGGCTGGGAGGGGTACGCTCGATCGGAACGCGTCGCGGTGGCCGCTCCTGTGTCGTCGCCGCGCGATTGTCCCCTCCGCTTTTCTCGTGGTTTGCCTCAGTCCGATGCGTGCCCTCGAGTTGGCTGAGAGTGCTCGTCCATGCCGACGGAGGCGGTGCGTGCGACTCCGATCCCTGTGCCGTCCGTGGCCTGCTAGGTCGCGCACGGCTGCGTGAGGTTGGGGACGGAGCCGAAACCGACGATGACGGGGTCGCGGTGGAGGACGCAGACATCGAGGGAGCTCGCAACGGATGGGCTCGCGGCGACACCGGCTCTCCAGGTTTGGGTGCGGCACCACTGCTAGCGCCAGAGTCATCCGACTGCCCCTCCGACGTGCGCTGAAAGGGGCTGCTAAACGGCAGCCGATCTCTTTCGCCTTCAAGCGCGGTCTCCGTTGCTCTCCCTGAGCTCAAGGCCTCGAGCTGGGAAGCTCCGCCGATCGTCTTATCCAGAGTTCTCGCGCGCTCGTCGACGCCTCTTGCCAGCCGGAACGACGCCATTTGGGTGCTGAGCGGCAACGAAGCGCGTTTGTTGAAATAGCTCTGCGTGAACTTGGCTGGCGTGTAGCTCGGGGTCGGCGGTGCCGGCGGAACTGATGGATTGAGGCCGTGCGAAAGCGCAAATGGAAGCACGCTGAAGGTCTGATTCAAGCTGAACGGCCGTTGGGACTCCAGCCTATCGAAGATGGAGGCCGCAAGTGCAATGCCGCTATGTTAACCAGTCTGCTATATCTGTGCCGCGTCATCGCCCGGTTGGACGATCTCGAGCATACGGATCAACCGCCAGGCTTCTCTACGAAACCTAAAAAACTTACGGTCGCATGTGGTACATGGTATACGGCTCGTCCTCGTTCCAGCTCGCCAGCTTTGGCCAGATTTTACCGTTAAACATTTCGAGGATGTTTTCGAGTGTAGGCTGCAGTCCGTAAACGGCCCTTTTTCCTGGCAGGGAGGCCGAACCGAGCACAAGGCCCAAGATGTGATCGAGGTGGGCGTGCGAGATAAGAAAGGCTTCGGCAAAGGAGGCGACGAGACCGGCCCTTAGAAAGGACGTCGGCGTCGTGGAGGGGAAGTCAAAGTCGTAGAACGCCGAGTCTGGTCCGGTCTGTTCCAGCACCGTTGTGAGCGCGCCGAGCCAGGACCCGCCCTCGACGACGATAGACCCGTCCTGCCAGGCAGCGTCGGCAGGCTTCATGAGATAACACGAGCAATCTCCCTCGAGAGGTCCGCCGCCGGTGCCTAAGCAGACAAAGGAAAAGGAAGCTTCCTGGTCTGGAGGATGGAGGTGGATGCGGGATTGCCGCTTTGGCCGCAGACCTTCGTATGCAACTTCATCCATCGAAAAGAACGACTCTGTGGGCGAAGGTACATGCGGGTAGCGCTGTTGTTGTGGTTGCTGTTGTTGTTGCTGTTGAGCTTGCTGCTGCTGCTGATGATGATGATAGAGATGCTGCTGCTGCTGCTGAGGATGCTGGTGTTGATGAGGGTGCTGCTGTTGTTGATACTGCTGTTGTGGCGACTGGTGCGGAGGCTGTTGCGTATACGTCGAAGACTGCGGGTGACTCGCAAATGACGCCTGGGCCTGCTGCAGAGGTCGTGATGACGACCCCGGGCGCGAGGGGCCAGAAGACATGGTTCGCGAAGAAGAGACGATCGGAGAGCAGTGACTTGCGTTTCCCCAGGGCCCGGACCTAAGGGTCTCAAAAATGGGTTCAAATGACCCTATGGACGAAACCTGACCAGAACGCAACGGCGGACGCCAAACCCGAGCTGACAGCCAGCTGCGTCTCCTGCAGTGTCGAGTGGGTGCTTTGCCAGCGCTCTGCGCGACGAAGGTGCCCAGCTTCTCTTGCAAGAAAGGCAGAGGTGCGCCTGGCGAAGGCGATGCGAAATGTATGCAGAGGCACGTCGGATCGTCTTGCAGCCGGTCGACCGCCTGGATCACCAGCTTTCTTTATGAGCTGTCCAAGAATCCGTAGAGAGCGGGTTGTCGTGTAGCTAGGACGCACTGGCCGCGGCTACGAAGTCTAGAATGTCGGTTTCGAGTCGGCTGGAGCGCAAGCGAGAAGTCACCGGAAAATGCTTGGCAGTCTTCCCGTTGTTTATTTGGGCGATGACGCTGGTCTGGATGCAGACAAAGCTGGATCTGAGGGAATGATGCTAGATGGTTGTACCTGCTTTTGTCCGTAGGGCGAGCTGCTTGAATCAACCGGACGGAGGCAAAGAGAGCCGCCGAAGAGGTTACCAGGCTAGCCCAATGGCTGCGACAAGTTGCCGATTGGATCGAAGAGTTGCAGGTTTCGAGCGTGAGGCGTAGCGGGGCTGGTTCGGGATGAATTAACCGCGATCGATGCCCGTCTCCACTTTATGTTCGGTGCAAGCGTCGTCGAGAGCTTGTTCTGAGAGCGTCTGGCTGGGGAGTGGCGGGAGCAAGACAAAGAGAGCTCTGGCTCCTGGAATTGGGAAGGTGCCCTATAGCGAGGGGCGGAGCTGCAAGGGGAGATGGTGAGGGAGAGCAGCAGAATGGGTGGACAAATACGCGGCAGCGCTAGAGGTGGCAGACAGCCGTTGGTATTTTGAGCGGAGGGTATGGATCTTGTGCGTATGGACAAGAGCGGAGCTGACCAGCTGGAAGGGTCGCGGAAGGCACTTGCCACAATCGAATTTGGCAGCGGCGACAAAGTAGGGTGCGCAACAGTGGAGATAGACGATGGGGCCAGAGGAATTAGCGTCCGGATGCTTGGGAGCCGCGTCGAGTTGGTCGAGCGTCGGATGGTGGAGGCGGTGGCTGTGGCGGTGGCGAGAATCAAAAAGACGGTGGGATGGACGGGCGGATGCGGTAGACGGCGCGAGGTGGCACGGATGGGCAGCAGCAGCAGTGGCTAGCGGCACTGCGTCTCTCGGTCTTCGGGGATAGTGTAGGGAGAGTGCGTGCTGGTGACAGCAGGAGGCCGATGCGGTTGTTGGGGGTGGCCAATGTGGACGGGAGCGGGAGCGGAAGCAGAGGACGATACTGATGGACAAGAAGTGGCGTGGTGGAGCAGATCTAAGCCTCGAGTCGGTCGGGACGTCGACAGCTCAGATGCAGGCGTGGCCAGCCAAGCCAAAAGCTCAAGGCAAAGGCAAAGGCGAAGGCAAAGGCAAAGGCAAAGGCACGCAAAAGAAACGTCAGGTATGTAGTGTAGTGGTGCCTGCTGCTGCTCACCCATCGTCGACTTACTCTATCTACACTCCCTTTTCTGTAATCGCCCTCTCTGTAATCGCCCTCTCTGTAATCGCCCTCTCTGTAAACGCCCTCTCTGTAATAGCCGACCATTACAAGTCAACTTCAACACGTATTCGGTTCACGGAGGGCGTTTATATTTTTTCGAAACCTCATTCGCCTTTGCCTCTTTGCCCGTACTCGCCAGCATCTATTTTCGGGCTAGGAGGCAAAGTCGAGAAAATGCAAAATCCAACAGGCAAAAAATGAGGGTATGCCGAGACAAGCAAAGTACATACCGCATTCGAAAAAAAAAACGCAGGCCTCGGTCCATCCGCAACCCGGGGGAGAAGGTCACTGGCTCTGCCACGGCTGGGTCCATCGCATTACCATTTACTCGAGGCCACATCGCGACGTTCGGATTTCGATACAGAGTTGCTGTGCTTGGCACTTTGGCCTCACGTCCTCGCGCCCTCCGCCGCCCGCATCCCGCTGCCACTTGCCTCGCGCTTACCCTGCTTAACTGGGGCCAGGTACTTCTTTGATTTGCTGTTCCTTTTTGGGGCGGAGGAGCAAGGTGTAAAATAACTAGTTGGAAACCCCAGCTAAACCCAGGGCGAGCATCGGATCGCCCGCCGATCTAGCCCTTCTCTGCCTCGAACCGCCCAAACTGCTGCGCTTAGATGGAGCATCCGAAAACGGGCCGAGCCGACCAAGTTGTGATGCAGCAGGCAAAGGGCGTGGTCTGGCGGATAGAAGGAGAGGTTGGGCACGTTGGGCGACCAGCGACAAAAATGAAGCCGGCGGGAAGACGAGCGGGACGACCCCTTCGAAGCTCAAGCAAAATGGGACCGACCCCAACCGAAAAAGAATCAAAATCGCTCAAGCTCTACCAGCACTACTTCTGCAGAATTCGCGACGGCCGACGGGGCATCGTCACTCACCTCTCGATGTAAGAACTTGCAAGCTAAGCTGCTCCACCGCTCCACGCAGGGCCGCGTGAGCACTCGCCTGGAAAACTAGCTTCGATCCTCCGACTTAGTTAAACCTGGGTTGTTAAAGAGGCCGTCGACTCGAAGCCTCGGCTGGAAACAGGCTGCAACAAGCAATGACTGTGAGATCTCGCAGCGACTCGCTGACGAGCATGAAAAAAGGGCAAGAGCCCACATAATAATTCCGTTAACCTTCACATTTATGAAAGTTGCTCTCGCAGCTTCTTTCACGTTTTGTTCTCGCCGATTTACTCTGGTTTCTTCCAAATACCTTTTTGGATGCGAGAGCAGGCTCGGATTGGTTGGTCAACTTTTCCCACTTTCCCCACGACCGGAAAGTTTTTGTGGTTTTCTGCGCCGACATTTCCAACCGCCGTTGCAGCATGTGGAACGTGGCTGCGCGGCGACGCCACAGCCGGATGGTTGTAGCCGCATCTTGCCAAGACTGGGCGGGACCCGCTGTGTATTAGCCGTTATATCCACCCAAAGGATTGGACCGTTGCAGAGCGAAATCAAACAGTGCCTCTGTTTCATATTTGACACATCAAACCCTGTCGAGCCCTTTGTCGGTGTGGGTGTCCGCCAGAACTACTGCGCAATTGCCACAGTCAGGCATAACAAGAAGATTGATTGCGCCGAAACTGGTTTCCGCAACTACTGGCAAAAGACAGATTCTGCTTTACAGGGATCTGCGCCGTATTGCTGCCATGTCGGCCTGGTACCTCCTAACCTCATATTTGCTACTGTGCTGCTGCTTCTGTACCCGGCGCAGGCTGATATTATGGTCCCGCCGTGCAAGCTTGGTGCAGAGTTGCCGGAAAATTGCAAAGCACGAGGTCGCAAGCAAGTCTTACAAGCTCCCTGTTCATTTCGGGTCGTCGACCGCTGCCGATGGCGGCCGTTGCCGCCCAACTTCATTTGGCGCCCGTTTCGGGAAGTCAGCCGCGCCGGCCGGGTATGGCTCCGGACTCCCCCTTCCTCCTTCTCCGCCATACCTCGGAGGCGGGTGGGTAGCGGAAAGAAGAAAAAGAAGAGATAGAGAGAGCGATGGATAGAGAAAGATAGAGAGAGCGCGCAAAAGAGAGGAGGAAAAAAGGCTTGGCAACATCAGCCGTCCACTACGCGCCGGAAGGAGCTGGTCGATCGTTCCTCTGATAGCTTCGGAACTTCCTTTCCTTCGCAGAGGTATACCAAGACAAAAGCAAAGACCCACTTGCTGCACCGCATCGGGACCCTACCTTTGGATCCTCGACACCAGGGTTTACTGACCCTCCTCTCGGTTTGCCGAAGGGTTCGAGCGGTGTCGGGACATTCCGACGACGCGCGAAGGTTGCAAGGATGCGACAGCTGGCAAAAGCGGACGTTGCGATCGGTGGTTAGCGTTTGCCAGCGATGGACGGGACCGCCGGGGTTTTTGGTTCCGCTCTTTTTCTTCGTTGCTGCTGTGGCCTCGGGGCCAGCTTTTGCGCCAAACCTGCAGCATCCCGATACCGGCCCACAACGACGCGCAAATCTAAACCTAAACAGGGCGAGGTACTCTAGCCAGGAATTCGTTGAGCAAACGGGCTTGTTACTGTAGGGAAGGGCAACTTTCACCGAGGCAGATCGAGCGCGTTGGCGGGTCCAGTCAAGCCGAATGACGGGCCGGACGAGGAAGGCCATGTGGGGCAAGGCCGAGAGCGACTCGGAGGTTTCGCCAATTGGTTTCTGCCTCGTGTGCCCGACGGTGAGCTCTGATCACCTCGAGCAGGTTGGTCGAGCTAGCATCATGCGTCGAGCGCGTGGGAGACGCCGACCAAGCCACCGGCTGCAAGAAAGCGACCGAGGTAAACTACAGGGCTAGCTATGTGTACCATCGCAAACTCGTCCCGAGAAACCGAATTAGAGCAGCATCGGCATCGGGGAGCTAGAGACGAAAAACATCCCCAGCTTCAAACCTAGACTCTCCGCTCTCACTGAACTACGCCGCCCCACCATCCCCCGCGTTTTGTCACCCCAGTCCACGCTCGCTTCAGATATCTAGCCGAAGCACAGTTGGGCTGTATCTTTTTCATCCATCCCAAAGGTGTGGTTCAGTTCGGTTCGGTTCGGTTCGGTTCAGTCGACCCTGCCTGCTTTCCTGTCTGCTGGTCGTGCTTGTGCTTGCTTTTTATGTGGTGTACCTGCTCCTGGCAGCGGGCAGATTTGCCGAAGTTCTCGTTGGCTCCAGACGAGCACGTTTCGCTGTCCTCACACAGCCTCTTTCATGCCCTTGCAACCGACAGTAAACGACAACAAAAATTATTCTTGAAGAGAATACTTAATAGCAAGGCGACGTAGTGACACAAGTAAACACATACAAAGAGCAGCGATCCAAGCCATCTAGCCGAACTTGACGGTGACGACATCGCTCCATCGTCAGGTCCTTCCATGCCCCATCCTATATTTCTATTATTCCCTTGCTTGTTATCTTTTCGGTTATGATTTTTGTATAAGTTTGCAAGCTTCTACCCCCCTGAAAATCCAAAAGGACTACACACTTTTTTGGGGGGAAACACATATTCTGAATACAGTATGCCCTCTCAAAATCAAAAAAGTCAAACTACTTTCTACAGCATAATGCACTAAAAATATTGCACATGTTTTGACAGCAAAATATTCTTGATTTCCTATTAAAACATACAAAATGTTCATTGACAGCCTTTCAAGTAAATTGAGTGTGCCATACTACATTCTGAGACAGTGAAATAAGGGCTTGACTTGCTTCAGAAGCCTCCATAGGTTGTTCTTGCAGCTGCTCTGCATTTGTGGGCCTCAGCTTGGACCTTGCAGCATCTAATACCTCAGTGACCCTGGAACCTAGAAGCACTTCTGCCTCCAAAGTGTGCCTGGTGATGGCAAGGGCCTTTAGCTGTTCCTGAACAGAGAGTGGGTTCTGGTTCTCTTCACCTTCTTCCT
>JALNIF010002795.1:0-23723 GCA_026284005.1 Thecaphora frezii | reverse complement strand
GAGCGTCCTTACCGCTCCCAAGCCTTTGCAGTCGCCTGTCCACCGTACCAGTCCTGTGCCACCCTCGGCATGGACGAGGAGGCTTCCCAGCACTCATGCGTATTCAGCCAGCCCGAGTAGGGATACTTCGGCGGCTAGCGACGTCCTCGATAGCGCGAGGGCAGCCACAGAGGGCGGTCACGAGCGGCTCACCGAGAGCGCTCTCGAGCTCCCCGGTGGCCTTGGACGTCGGGCCAGCTTCGGAAGCATGCTAGGGAGGCGATTGGAGATGGTACAGGACAAGAACGACTTCGCCTCAGCGTCCAACGACGAGGTAAAGGCCAAGATCCTCAAGCGTACGGAGGGGCGTTTTACCGATGCCTTTGGGGGTAGGTCTTGCCGGCGTGTCGCTACATTGGCCTCGCATCAAAGCATAGATGCTGATTTGACGATTTTGCGCGGCTGCCATCACAGAGATTGCCTTTACCTTTAAACAACTGCTGGCTGAGAAGCGCATGCTCGAGCAGATCATACGAGAGATGACACCACTCGACGGGCTCGGAGAGAACGGTCAGGGGCTTGTGGACTACATAGTCGACATGAATGCTCGCTTGGACAGCAACACCGTCGAGATCCGCAAGCTCCTCGATCTCCTCGAACAGCAGCGGATCATCATCGAAAAGATGCTCGAGACGCATCGAATCGAAACCGACTCCTACTTGAACGAGATCGACGAGCTCCACCGCCATCTCGACGCCACTGAACGGGAGGCGGACATGCACAGGGCCAACGCCATTCGATTCAACGAGGATCTCGACAGGGCCCATCAAGAGACAATCGCTGCTAAGGCCGAGGCGCTCAAATCTCGAAACGCACTGGAGGCGACGAACGCGGCCCTCCGAGGGGCTCGCGAGAGGCTGCAGGCAGCTGAGTCCGGGCTCACCTCGCGAGACAAAGCTCTCGATGAACTCGAGGTGGCGCGGTCAGCGGACCGGAACAGCCTGGAGGCGGAAGTCGACTTACTGCGCGAGGCACTGGCTCGCGCCGGAGTTGAGGCACCAGTGACCAAGCTCAAGCTGCTCCGCTCGGAGGCACGACGACGGGCCGCCTCGCCTGACTCTACAAAACACGGAGAGATCAAGCTCGACACCCCTGCGGGTCGTCCCGGCAGCCATGGCTCAGCATGTGAACCTTCGACAGAGACTGTGACAGCCGACGCCACCCGGCAGGACTGTTCGGTCTCTCCACGGGGCGCGCCAAGCGAGCGCGGCCCAACCGCACAGTCTGAGAGCGAGCTGCTCGTCCAGTTGCAGAAGGAGAATGCGGATCTCAAGAAGTCGCTAATGGAGAGGGATGCCGAACTTGTCCAAGCTCGTCTCGGCAGCGGCGACGGAGCAGCCGAGTGGTTCGATGATGCTTCGAGTGTTCCACCGATTTCGGATCTCGCCGCCGACTCTTCTGCGAGCACGGAGATCAAGCGGCTACGCGCGATGCTGGCAGAGCAACGTAACCGCGAGTCACAAATCCGAACTGCTTATAAGATCATGCGAGAAGAGCTTCGTAAGACGCAGTCTGGCTTCCAGACCGAGCGACGCCGGAACTCGGCCTTTGGGCTGGCAGGCCACGGTGTCTCGCCTTTGGTCTCGACAGGTGCCTCCTGGAACCCGATCCCCTCCCATCACAACGGCGAGGACGGCGGCGGCAGCGAGCCTTCGGTCCAGCTCAAGAGACTCAGCTTGCCCCTGACCATCGACCCGGCCGCGCTGCAGCAGAGTCTCGTTGCTGCATCGCCGGATCACGCTTCCTCTTGGGGATTCCCGCCGGCTTCGGACGCGTCCCGCTCTGCCTCCTTCCGGACCTCGTGCGATTACAGCATGGCCGGGCCGTCGGCACGCAGAAAAATGAGTGGCTTCAGAGTTGGCATCCCGGTCCGTCCCTCTACGTCCGCTGAGGTGGCAAAAGGTGCCGGAGCGGCAGAGCAGTGGCGTGCCTGTGCTGCGTTCGACCAGTGATCTACGACTCTACCGAGCCCCAGCTTGGCCACCTCCCGCGGCCCTGCTGTCCAATTTTTTTCTTTCTTTTTCCTCTCTCTTTTTGTGCCTTTCCGCTTTGTGTCATTCCAAGGTCACTCAGCTGTTCACGGTACAGCCACTGTTGGCCGCTGCTCTCTTGCTGGTGCATCACAACACGGCCTTCATTCTTTTTGTCGTTTTTAGCAGTCGTACTTGCTTATTTCTTCGGTAAGGTTAATCGCGCGGCATCGACGCTCCGATGAGGGTGATTTGCTGGCTTGAGATGGCTTGCAGCTTAGTGCGATCCGAGAGAGGATGGAGTTTCGGGACCAAAGGGCGAAAGGGGGGGATCTAATCGTACAATTGAAGTTGAACTGGGCCGTCCAGACCAGCGTTGGCGCTTATGCGCGTAGTGTAAAGCGAGACGGAGGGGTCTTGGGAGAGACGTTTGGATCTTCTATCTTCGTGTATAAATAGAGACCACAAGGGAGCAAGTCTGGTTGGTCGATGTGGTGGATGCAAGTGAACTAAATGGCAAAAAAGGGGAGCAGAGATGAAGTGATGAAACGAAAACGGAGCTTTCTCTCTCTCTCTCTCTCTCTCTCTCTCTCTCTCTCTCTCTCTCTCTCTCGTCACCGCTGGTCCGCAACAGCGAACAAGAGCGATCGAGCGGGGAATGGGGAGGGGTTGGGCTACTCTGGAGATTTCTCCTTGACCTGTTGCGACTCCGGCTCCTTTCCCTTTGCCTTTGCGATCTCCTTCTTCCTCCTTCCCACAGCAGCACCGATGTGGAGGTTGCTAGCAAGCGCCTTTGCCTTTTCAGCCGGCCCGTATCCGAACCCGATATGGACCTGGGCCTTTGTAGCGGCCTCTGCGTTGTTGGGGTTAAGCGCCGAGGCCTCGTCGGACGAGAGACCCGAGTACATGAGGTACATCATGCTGCCCCACTCGAGGATCTTCTGGTTGAGCCAGGGGAGCGATACGGGTTTGTTGAGGAAATCGTTGCACCCGGCTGCTAATGCCTCAACTCTATCTGAAGATAGGACCGAGGCGGTGAGGGCTACGATGATGACTTGGGCTCGGAAGGGCGAGGGGTTGCTGTGCGGGCCACCGCCACTGCTGCCGATGACGGATCGACGAGAGGCCACACCAGAAGCTGAGGTGGCGGTGGGTGGCGTGTTAGGCAGGATGCCGATGTTGGCCGACTGTTCGAGCTTGCGGATTTCTTTGGTGGCTTCGATGCCGTCCATGACGGGCAGCTGGATGTCCATCAGGATCAGGTGGAAGCCGCCCGTCTGCCACTTTTCCACCGCCTCGCGTCCGTTGTTGGCCACATCGTACTTGATCTTTTGCCGGCTCATAAACGTCGACAGAATCCTCTGGTTGATGGGGTTGTCTGTGCAAAGTGAAGCGAAGAAAAGTGGTTCCGAACCCCCAAAAGCTCACCTTCCAATGTCAGCGGCGGTTCCCTTTGAGGATATGACATGTGTGCCGACCCGATCCCTGGATCTCGCATCACCAGCCACCAACTTACCTTCGACAATCAACACCTTGATGGGCGGCAGCACCGCTTCCCGGACGGGCGCCTTTTTCGGGCCGGTACCCCTCCGCGCCGTCGGGGCAAAGCCCATGCCGATCATGAAACCGCTTTGCGGCTGCGCGCTTGGCTTCCTCGAGTCCGACGGCGACGGAACGGCCGCAAAAGTCTGCCGAGCCATCAGCTTGCTCGCCACCGCGCGCGAGCCTCCGCCACCACCGGCAGCGTTGACGGGCGATGACGGCACCGTTGCCTGCAGCTGCTTTGCGTCGAGCCTTGTAGCACGCTTGGCGGGCGGCATGGCTTGCGCGTCTTTGGTCGCCGGCGAAGAACCGTTGGACGAGGCCGGCTTGGCAACTTTTCGTCGCGGCGGCGTGTCCGCCGCCGACGGTGTTACTGCCGTCGTCTTGGGACTGGAATTACGCTTCGCCAGGTCAGCCTTGGCCGAGGTTTCGCCCTTACTCGTCATCTGATCGGCCTGACCAGAGCTCCGAGCCGGGCTGACGCTTTGACCCGACTGTGCGGCCTCGCCTGGCGCAGTTGTCGCGCTCTTGGCCTGCGTCGGTGTCCATTGAGGGTCCGTTTGCATGTTGTTGGACGCCGTCGGGCCCGTATTGCTGCTCAAAGGCGTCGCCATGGGAGGTCGTGAACTGTTGAGCACGCTTCGGATGCCGACTTGCGGCGCAAAGATGCTGCCTTTCGGATACCGCGACGCCGAGTGCGAACCCTCTAGGCCCGAGGGTTTCGTCGATCGCGATGTGGCCGCCCGCGGTCGTCCCGAAACTCTTCCCGAGCCGCCAGCGCCCGTCTGCGGGTCGTTTCCATCACCCGTGAGCCTCGACAGGCTGGTGATGCCCGCCGACACCGAGCGCGGCATACTCTCCGCCTGAATGGGATCCCTGCTGGTGGACGATGGCTCTGGATCCCCACTTCCGCCCTGTTCTATCAGTCCTCCGCCGCTAGCGTTTGGCGTCGTGCTATTGGCTCGGCGGAAGGATGTTGATGTGGATGCGACGGCGGATGAAACCGAGCTGCTGGACTTTGGTTGAAAGAAGATGCCGGCCGGCCTACCGTCGGGACTCTGGATCACCATGCCGCTGGCGCCGCTGCCACCCATCTTGGCAGCGGTCTCGCTGAAGTACTCCAAGGCATGCGGCGTGTTGCTCTTGTGGAAGCGATAAGCCTGAGTCGATGCGTGAGACGCCGAGGCGCTCGTCGACGCTGGACGAGATGGGTTCTGCTCTGCTTTGGTGCTCCTCGAAGCAGTGCCTGTGGCAGAAGCTGTAGATTGCGAAGAACTGGTGCCTTTTTGCACGCCGGGCGCCGACTCGCTCCCGCGCGATGGCAGGGCCGTATCCTGGCTCGTATTCTGGCCACCCTGGCTCATAGACTGCGCTTCGAATCCCGGGGCAAGTGGCGGAGCCTCCGGGGAGGGGTCTTCCGAAAATGGTGCTGGCTGCAGTTCGCTCGACTGAAACGAGGCCGAGGGCGACCACGGAGTGGAAGGGCTTGTCAAGTCGCTGTGCTGCCGCACCAGCATCATCGGAGCTCCGTTGCTGCCAGTCTCGTTATCCCACCACGACTTTCCACGGAAGTACGAAGGCGACGTCGGGCTCGTGGCGATAGGGAGGAAGGGCGCATCGACCATGGGCTTGTGCTCGGCAGTGTAGAGAGCGGTCAGGATTCGACGGGAGCCGGCCGGCTTTGGGAGCACCATCACTTCGGGCGGCGGGGCCCCGCCCGAGAAGCTGGCTGAGTCGATAATTGGCTGGACCGTGTCGCGCACCAGCCGGTACGATCTGAGGCTGGTGAAGAAGATGATGACCTGGGAGACAGGCTCCGGCTTGTTCACCATCGAACTTGCGACAGAACCGAGTGAAGACGCCATCTCGGGATGCTGCGCTAGTACGCGCTCGATCTGCGGACTCGACTTGGTTCGGTGGTCCAGTGGCGGCCGCGTTGGTCGCATAGCCGGCTGTTCAGCATTGCCGCTGGGATTGAGCGAGGATCTGAGCATCGGCACTGCGGATCGAAGGCGTAATAGCTCCCTCTGCAGGGTAACGATGTCGTCGTCGATGATGACAAAGTTGAAAGGCACTACTTGAACACCGGGCGGCCCATTCGGCGGAGATGGTGCTGCCTCGGCATCATTCGTATTCCAGCATCTGTGCCACCATTGCTTGGTCCAATTCCGTCAAAATCGCTGGTGTAGCTGACCAGGGTGGGTCGACCCTGGGTGAGTGCCACCGCAGTTCGAACCTGTGGACCCGGCGCCTCATTGTTGCCGCTGGGTGACATGGCCTGTTGGGTGTTGAGGCCCACATAAGAGACTTGGCACCCGAAACTTGTAAGAAGGTTGGTCAGGTGCTTTGCAAAGGGGCTATGTCTCTGCGCGTGGAAGGCGACCTTGCGACCCGCAAGACTTTTGGCAAACTCGAGGAGGTCCTTGGTGGAGGGAGCACTGATATTGGGCCTCTCCTGACCCTGGTGCGGGCACTGAGAGCGTTCCTCTGTTCGTCCTGGATATCAGCTGTCACCGGAGGTGTCAGCGTGAAACCAATGGTGCAATGCAGCAGCGACACCTCAGGCTGACCGTTGGGCTTCAACACGGTCCCTTTTTGGTCCCGTACGTTGAAGTCGATTTCCACGGTCGAATGCGGCGTGGCACTCTGGATCACGTTGGCCAGACACTGGAATAGCCCGTGGAGCAAGGCACGCCACTCTCCTGCGGTCAGAGATGCTATCGAAGGAGGGAAGCAACGAGCTTTCGACCCACTCACCGACATGAGAAGAAACTTGAGAGCGGCCAAATCAGACCAAATGAGGCACTCCAGCATTGTTCCGAACCGCGAGGGTTTCTGATCGTTCGAAACTTCCGGCTGCAGGCCGATCACGATATCCACGCCCTTCGATGCCGCAAGGCCTCCGACCAGATCGGCCGTCTTCTGGATCACCTCGGCCAGGTCAAAGTCACGATGGATCGATGCAGCTTCCAGCTGACCCTTGCCGCCAGAGGTGGAGCTTCGTCGACCGCCGATGCCACCGTCGATTGTGTCGCCAATGATGTTCAGGGACTGCTTGGTGATCCAGTCGAGCGCCTGACAAGCTTCCATTAGCGCGCCAATGCTTGCGACGGGCACTTGCATAGCGCTCGCACTCAGGGACTCTGGCGTTGACGACTCCAGCAGGGGATGCGGGATGAGCGAGCGGAGCAGATTAAGGGGGATCTGGACCGTCTGTGCCAAAGCCGCCGGGAGAAAGCTGACCTGGCCCAGGCCGAGGTCGCTTTCTGGGGTCCGAGGTCGATGCGTCCAGGTAGTCGAGGACCTTTGGGCATGGGATGAACCGACGTCTGCAGCGGTCGCCTCGGAGCTGGCCAATGGTTGCTGTGGGTTGGAGTCGCGCGTCGAAGATGACGATGCGCCGACAAGGTCTGGGCCATCTTGTATCGAGGCGGATGGCGAGGCGAAGAGCGATGCCTGGGGCTCTTTTGACTCGCTCATGTGCCGTGGATCGGCATCGGCGGTTTGCAGCTCGACATTTTCGGGTATGGCTTCGCCGGACTGTTCGACGTCGTTGCGAGGGTCGAGCTCTGCCGTCTCGTCACGTTCGGGCGGAGCATCGCGAAGCGGCGATGCTGGCCACTGGAAGACGGCCTGACGGTGGGCGCTATCGGAATCACTTGTGGAAGTGGGCGGAAGCTGAAGCTGTTTTGCCAGGGGTCGCCCTGCCCTCTCGATGCTATCGGAGCTAAAAGTGAGGTCGGACGACTGGTTTCGATTCGACTCGGGGTTGGATTCCTGAGGCTGACTCGACATGACGGTCGACTAGACTCGAAGGTCAGAGGGGCGAAGGGTGGAAAAAACGGTGCCTAATAAACGGGTAGCATCGGAGGCGTTGTTGCGCACAAGCTATAGAGGAGCGTGGAGGCGATGTCGGCTGAGGTCGCAGCGGGGTGGCTCGATGAGCCCAAGAGAGGAGACTCGGACGCGGGGAGGCTGTATCGAGCCGAGGTGCGATGGTGTGGCTCAAGGGGACGCGCCTCAGGAGGGCGGTGTAAAGGGTCGTGGTGCTCGAGCCAAGCGGTGGGTTGAGGAGGAGGAAGGGGGGCGTGGCGGCCCAAGCGGGTTGAAGGGTGATGGAAGTGTGGCTGGTGTGTGGTGGGTGTGTGGTGGGTGTGTGGTGGGTGGGTGGTTGGAGTGGGTGGCGGTGATGTGATCCAAGTGACAGTGACGACGGCGGCGGCGAGCGGTGATATAGTGACAATGCCCGTGGTAATGGCGGAAAGGCCGAGGGGGGTTTGCAGGCCAAAGGGATACGGTCGCAGCAATCAATGGGAATGTGGAAGCGGCATCGCCGTCACCCGTCACCCGTCACCACTCACCAGTCACCAGTCACCACTCACCAGTCACCCACCCGTGTCGTGTCACTCTTCTCTAGCCCTCACACTGCTTGGTAAAGTGGCAGCTGCAGAGTGTAACCAACTCACGCATACTAACCTCGTCCACCCTCACCCCGGCTCCAATTCGACGTCCAGCGAGTCCAATACAATCCAGCTTAAAGGCCACTAAGTGAAATACGCCCACGCGCGCGCTATGAAGTCACAACTCAATAATCAGCCGTCCACAGACATTCGAGTGAACCGCGCCCCACACCTTCACCCACACCCACGCCTTCATCCACAACCCATACACAAATTCCTTCCATCGTCTTCATCCACGAATGCCTAGAATATATTCCTTTCCCTCGTCGTTTTGTCAACAGCCTGCAGCTGCGCAGAGACAGAGAGAGAGAGAGAGAGAGAGAAAGAGAGAGAGGAGAAAAGAGAGAGACGCCGTGGCATCGAGCAACCGCTGATGGGGCCTGGTCGGTAGAGTAGATGCGTCCCTCGTTGCATTCGACGAACCTATCCCACCGTCACTTCGGCAATGATCGCGGTTCCTCGCTGTCATGCGAAGGTCGTGTTGCTCTCAATCTCGCCGTCCGTGTCGTGGCTCGCTCCCGCAGACGAGAGCAGCGACACCGTCTCGCCAGCATCCGTCACCACCAGGAAGCGCAGCACCTCGAACGCCTTGTTCTGGTCCCTTCGGATAGAGGTGAAGTAGGCCGTCCCCGCATCTTTGGTTGAGCAAGCGATGCAGCCGACGGTACAATTCATCCAAATTCGTTCGTTTTAAGTCAGTCTCGCGCCTTCGCACTCGCCGCGGTCTTCTTCCGGCCGCCCTTCGAAAAGAGCCGCACTTACCCCGTCGTCCCTGGACCCTGAAGCTCATGTCCACCCTGCCTTGCATCATGTTGACCTGTCGTTGGATCACCGCATTACAGCGTAAACAATGAAGAGATAGTAGGGGATGCGAGTCAGCTTCAGACATTCGCGTCCTACCTTGGCGCATCGCCGCTTGATGTTTCCCGTTCGCCACTCACCGAGCCCGATACCCAAGGGTCGCCGAACGTGCTAGGGACCAGCATGATGGGATCGCCAAGCGCTGCTTGCACCTCTGATGAATCCTTGAGCTGTATAAGCGCCGACTTGAACACCGACGAACTCAGCCGCTCCTTGTTGGTCGCAAACGCAGCGAACGCCGACCAGGATCCGATTGCAATCAGCGCTGCCAGGATGAAGACGGGCTTTCGGTTCTGTCGAGCGTCGAGGTCGATGTCAAAAGGGTAGCACACAAGCAGAGATAAACGCGTCAGCTTCTCAAGCCTTTTTTGCCCGAGGCAAGGTCGTGGTGCTTGCTTTGGAGTATCCGGTGCCAATACTACGCTCACAGGCACGTTGGGCAGGTCGGCCTTGACTCGGGCTTGCGGTCGGGCCGAGTCGCGACCGGCGGGAGTGGCGTAGGCTCGGGATCGGATGGTGCTGCGTGCGAAACTGCCAAACAGTCCTGCTTCCATGTGGACGGAACAAGAAACCACCGGGTTGCAATTCATGAGGTTCGATTCACACCACAGCGTTAAAATCTGGCGGATGTGTAGGCTCACCTTGCGGCGGGGGCGCAGCAGAGTGTCTGAGCGTGGCGGCGCCTCGGATCGCTAAGAGGGAGGGAGCGCTGGCACGCATCGCAAACATGGTGGACCGAGCAGATCGAGCTGTTTTCGGCGTTGCGGGTAGAGGGGCACGGCAGATGCAGCTGGAGAGTGACGGTTGCTGGAAGCTGACGAGAATATGTGCTATCAGTGAGGTAGGCCTCGGTGGTCGTTGTCGTGATAGAAGAGCAGGGTGAAGCTATGCGCGACCCTCAACCCGAGCCCCGTTTTGCTTTGGACCATTTTTCTCGCCCACATCCGTTCCGCTTTTCTTCCCGTCTGGACCGCGTGTGGAGGTGGCTGCACTAAGTTCCGCTCTTTCTATCGCCCGAGTGGATCCCGGCCCAGCACTCGGAGCCTGCCACGCTGCCTCAATTGTACTGCGCTGCTCCTATTCGCTCGCTTATACCATCTGGCCAGACTGGTGTGCGCTGCTGTCGAGCTAAGAATGGATTTCTACATGGTCTGACAAGATGTGCGCCGATGGAGTGAGTGAGTGTGTGTAGTGTGTGCGCGCGGATGTGTGCGAGATCAACGAAGGTGGGGTGAAATAGATCACGATTAAGAAAGTCGGAGCCACGGTGACAAATGCTTTTGGCGCGGAAACAAAGGGCCATTCAAAGATAACGTGGTCGTGCCACAAGGCGGTGAAATGGGACAAGAAACAGAAGAAAAGTTGGTGCTTAGAAACGAAACGATAAAGACCCATCGACGGAAAGTAGCATGGACGGAGGAACCGTGTCGAACTTTGCATCGATTGACTTGGTATTGAGGGTCGAGCCGGCTGTGCAGTGAATAAGGGGCTCGATGCACCTTGGTGGAACGGCGAAAAGTAACGGCGAGGCTTGCTAAACAGCGAGCTAGCTTGGAGGCGCGGATGCTTGACAACGGGCTGTAGCTTGAGCAGATCGGTCCAGAAAAGGCAGCATCTACTCTGTAGCTCTTGCACGTTGCCGAATTCGGACCAGCGGAAACCGGCGCGGCAAGACGTTCAGCCACGGCGCGCCTCGAGCATCACGGACCTTTCCAGATTGGAGCCCGGGCTGCGGCGGTCTCGGGAGCGGCGATCCGCAAGCAAAGTATCGCGGGGCCGCGGAAGGTATTCGTGAGAATGCGAAGTATGGTGACGAAAGTAGGAGAAGGTTGCTTGCGAAGAGAAGGGTAAGGTTCGGCGTCGGCCGCCCTACGCGCATCGACATGTCAACACATCGACAAGCTTCTGCCCAAACGTCTTGCGCTCGGCGGGGTGCTCCTCGCCGTTGCCCATGCCGGAAACCGGTCCCCGGCCGTCGACCCGGCGGCCGCCGTCGATTCCCATCGCGCTGCTCGACATGCCGGTCGGCGTCATCTGTCCAACCTGGCTGTGCTCTCGTGTGCCGTTCTGATGAGGGATGCCGGCGACGGTGGCATCATGCACGGCCACGTTCGAGGCATGACCGACGCCACCATACCCAGAACCACTCTGGGGGAAGTCTCCATGACTGGCGCGGAGGGCAGCCGCTTGGCTCCGCTCGCTGATCATGTGCTGCTGAGCCCCGGGCACGCCAGACTTGCGGCCCTGCTTCGACCCGTTCCTCGCGAGCGCGGCCTGTGACGGGTGCACAGGCTGAGCTTGAGGCATCTGGGAAGCGCGCGGCTCGCGGTGACGTTCACGGTCATCTCGACGATCCCGAGAGCTTCCAGCCTCCCAGCCCTTGCCCCCGTTGAGCAGCATCCAGTCGTAGACTCCGTCCTCGGCCTCTCCGGAGCTCTTGAGCACCTTGGTGAAGAGCTCCCGCAGGAAGTCGTAGTCCGGGGTCTCCTCGAAGCCGAGCTTGCGGACATAGTTGAGGTAAATGCCAAACTCCTCTGCAGCAGGCAAAGCGATGGAGGAAGGGAGTGACAGCACCGAGAACGCGATCCATCGTCAGCTACCGCTGTGCCCGCCGTAGGCAGCGGTGAACAGCGACTTGTCTTGTGGTACGCACCTGGGAACCCTTCACACAGTTCCTTAATCGGAGTGCTCTGCTTCTTTTCGCCAATCTTTTCGTACTTCTGCTTGTTGGTTGCCGCCTTGAGACCCTGCCATGGCAGACCTCCTCGAAGAAAGTACATGAAGACGTGGCCGAGAGCCTCGAGGTCATCCCTGCGTGATTGTTCTGGAAACGGAAAAGGGGTACGAAAGGTAAGAGGTCACGCGGGTCAGCCTCCCACGTAACAAAGACGGCGTCCGAGGGACGGCGTTACCACGATCGCATCCTTCCTACTCACCTCGTCCGAGATGAGTGTTGATGCTCATGTAACGGGCGGTTCCGCTCAATGATTTGCGCTCGCGGTAGGGAATGTGCTGTTTGGTCTTGGGGTCGCGGTACTGCTTCGCCATGCCAAAGTCGACAACGTGGACCACATTGGCCGCCTTGGTCATGGGCCGCCCGATCAAGAAGTTGTCCGGCTTGATATCACGGTAAATGAGGTTCTTCTCGTGGATCGTTTGCACCCGCGTGATCTGATCACGTTCGAGAAACGGGTGCACAGCAGAAAGGGTTAACCCATGCCCGTAGATCGAAGCCCTGCCGCCTCTTGAGGCATCTGCAACCGACTTCCCGGAGGGCGGCAAAGACTTACCATCTGCTTAGCAGTCATGACGACCGTCTTGATGCTGAACTTGCGGCCACACATGTCGAAGAGATCCTCCAGCGAAGGTCCCAGTAGGTCGATGACGAGTATGTTGTGGAGGCCCTCCTGGCCGAAGTAGTAGACCTGCGGAACGCCATCTGTAGAGGATGGACAAGGACGGGCGCAGGTTAGATTCGCCGCCGAAATACGCAATCATCCCAGATCCCACCGCATCGCACGCCGCGCAAAAAGACTCACGGCAGCCGGCAAGGATCTTGTAGGTGCGGTACTCGTCTCGGAGCTGGGGCGCGTCGCTCTTGCGAGGCTCAAACTTGATCGCGACCGTCTGGCTGTTGAGCAGGTTGGTGCCCTCGAAGATGACACCAAAGGAACCTTCACCGATCTTTTTGCCGATGCGGTAATGGACGCCGACGACGTTGGAGCCAGAGCTGGCGTGGGAGGAGTGGGCAGCGGACATTGATGCAAAGGAATTGTGGTAGGGCTGCGTGGACGGGTGAGCCATGGAGAGGTCGAGATGGGGATCGAGTCGAGACCGCACGAGAGACACCAGGGGAATCGAGTCGGGTGATAATTGTTCTCTGGGACAAGAAGCGATACGGGCCGTTTACAAGGCTAGCGAGATGATGTCGCGGACGTCAATAGCTGTACGGGCAGGGGGAGACGGACCAAGGGGAGGGTGTAGCGGTTCCGAAAGGCGAAGAGTGCGTCGTTGTGCACTGTTGGAATAGGATGAGACGGGTTGGATGTAGCTGTGGCGGCAACGGCGATGATGAGGTTGACAAGAGCCGATGACTACGGCGGTTAGGGCGTGCGATGAGAAGCCGCTCTGAGCCCGGAAAGGGGGAGGACGGGAATCAGGCTGGTAGGGATGAATGTTGGGGGCTGAAAATGACGAGGTGAAAGATATGAGAGAGCCACTTGGCAGCACCCCTGGTGTGAGCCCAAAGCGGGAAGGAGGTAGCGGAAGACAAGGGAAGGGGGAGGAGAGGGTGGAGCGGAGAGAGGAGGGAAGGGGAAGGGCGCAAAGGGGGGATGAAAGTGGTTGAGGGGACGAATGAGGGGACGCTTGTAAGGGGGAAAGACAGGAAGCGAGTGTGCGTGAGTGTGTATGCGAGGGTGAGTGAGTGTGGGCAAGTGTAGGTGAATGAGGGAGTGAGGGGGTGTGGGTGGGTGAGTGGGTGAGGTGTGGGTGAGGTGTGGGTGAGTGTGTGTGAGTGTGTGTGAGTGGGTGTGAGTGTGCCTGCCTGTCTGTCTGTCTGGGTTCAGAGGCGCGCGAGACTTGAGTGCCGTCGGTGTGAATCGAGGCGGGACCGGCCAAAGGCGCCACGCAGCCAAAGCGGCCAAGCCGACAGCTCCTCAACTCAGACAGGAGCGGCAGCAGCAGCGGCAACCCTCTGAGCGCTCTCTACAACTCAACCCAACTAACTCAAGCCCAACTAACGCGACACCGACGAGCGCAAAATTAACAAACACCTAGGCCAAAATAACAAATATGTAGTCAAGTCGAATCTAAACACTCTAGTGCAGTAAAGCACTCTAATGCAGCATGTGCTGTATAGCGTAGTGCGGTGTAGCAACTGGATTCAGGTATAACTAATGGCAACCTCTGTTGGTTTTCCTTGGGCGTGGTTGCTTGCAGATGGGATGCAGCAGACCTGGCGCTCCAGAGGGGCAGCCAGCAGCCAACTTGCAGCCCAAAGCCCTCCAGGGGCCACAAGTCCGCCCCAACCGCACATTCACCAACAACACATGTGCAGCACCCTTCTCCGCGATTTACATGGTTATATCAAATTCGCATCGTGAATATTATCCTGCTGTACGAGTCGCAAGTACTTGCATTCGCTCAAGCTGAGCTTTCCAACATACGCTTGCTGTGTGTTTGCTTTGCTACGATACTCTGTAGGCCTGATGAAAAAGTTGGTGATTGGGGAAGGGATGAAACCCTACCCCCTTTTTGAGGGCCTCGCCAACCGTTGCGAATCACAATCAACCCACTTAGGACTGTACGCCTGTCACCCTCGCTCCCAAGTACACACCTCAGCCAAGCCTCACCTGTTCCGAGCCGAGCCGGGCTACGATGAGTGTACAGGGGCTCAAACAGAGACGCAAAGAGAAAAGGGGTCTTGCCGAAAAAGATAGTCGATTCCAAATCTGCCATCCCACCTAAGCCAACTTGCAAAGCAGCCGCGAAACAGGCGGGAAGGGCTGGCTCCAACTGCATGAACTCGCCGATTTGATTTGAATTCACAAGTGCAAGCAAAACCATGTTGCATACAACCTGGCGAATCGACTGCATGCCTTTGACCGAATTCAAGATCTGGATGCCTGTGTTGCGCAACCTTTTAGAGTATGTACATGGTCGACGACAAAGGAACACTAACTACTACCTGCTGGGCTACCCTCATTCAAATTTCTTGTTTTTGCGCCGCGTTCCTGTATTTGCGCCTTGGAGGTGTGGTGTTGGAGGTGGGGTTAAGGCGGGTGTTGTGGGACTACAAACTGTTGAGGATAGAGGGCGTAAAGCGCTCTCCCCCTTTGCTGCCAGGGCCACAACGCATGCGGTTTGGGCTCAACGCGAGTAGCAGCAGCGCCGTTCAGCCATGCCCGTTATACATAGATGATGCACAAGGGGCAAGCAGAGTGTGCGTGAGTTGCCTGAATCAGAGAATACGCAGAATATTACTGGCTCCTCTCACCTGGGCTATCTCAATTCGTCAAGGCTAATGCTCCCCACGCACCGCTGTCCGTCGCTGAACGCAGGCCAAGGCTCGCCTGGCTGGCTGGTAGCGCTGCAACGCTATTGCGCCCGCATGCCCAAGGCGTCTATTTCGCAATGCAACCAAGCGCTGTTGGACCTTTTGCCCTCGTTCACTTTTTCTCTTCCCCCGTCTCTGTGGTTCCCGTTTGAGGGTGCCCTTGCCAGCTCAGCCTCGCTGGCTCGCTTGGCAGCCGCCAGCCACCGCCGCCGGGCCGAAGCGAGGGCTTTGCGGGGCAGGCGCCGGGCGAAGACGGCGACTTGGACTACTACAGAGTCGGCCAATCGTGTGAGGGCAAATGAGGAGCACCGCCGATTGGCGTGCTTCCTTGTCAACGGATGCAAAACAAGCATTTTGACCCCTGAGCGGCGGCGGCCCGGCGGCGTGCGACTCGCAGCATGGGCCAAACGTGGAGCGAGCTTGGTTCTCGTACGAATCGAGAATGGACGGAATCACATAGTCATAGTAATATGTAGTCATAATGCAATGCGGTCCGAGCTCGGACCTTTGCGCCACACACGCCTGGCTACTCACTGATACTGAAATACAAGAGCAACTCAACTGTACTCTGCTAAGTGTGGATGGCCTTTCGGAGCGGTCGGGCGTGAGGCGAGCGAATAGAGGTCACTGCTGCAGCTGCAGTGACTTGCTGCTTTTTGTCTTTGCGCTTGGCAAGCGAGTGCCGAGGATGGAAAGCATTAGCTGCATACCGGCCACCCAACCCTGCTACCAGCCAAACAGCGTCGCGGCAACGGCCTGTCAGCCTCCTTTGATTTTATGATTATTCAAGATTGCCGCTGTATACCCCGACCATACGGCGAGACGCCGACCAACTACAGCGCAGACGGACGGCGGAAAGACGCAGACAATAGTGGCGCAGGGCGCACTGCAGTACTGGCTGTCACTTGAATCATCCGCTGCTCGTTGCCAGCCTTTCAACTGGATGGGCTTACGGGTACTTATACGCAGACCTCGGTGCAGAGCCACCTCGGTTTGCCACTCGCGCGCCGGGGCCCATTCCAAGCTTCCCGCCACCACCTTCATACGAATATTTTTAGGCCAATCGACCTGCTGCCCCGACCGGCATCGGCGCAGACTCGTCCCTTGCCCCCTGACCGGAACAAACGGTGCACGGCTCGGCGGTGCGTGCGCCGCTCACACAACACGGTGGTCGGGGTCCATTGAGAAGAGGCACTGACTGGCCAATGTATCTATCCTTCGCACACGCGAAAGCTGGTGTTGGCAGTCCGCATTTTTGCAAAGACCTATCGAGAAGGCCGGACTGATGCGGGCGCTGCCTCCGTTATCGTAACCAACATCCCAGCATCCCAGCATCCTAGCCTCCCAGCGTCCCAGCATCACCAGCATCCCACGTTCGAGGCCCCGCAAGGCGAGCGGAGGGATGCAGGCAGGGAGAATCTCATCGTCAGCTCGCGGGCTCATGCTTCATCCACAGCGTCGCCCGGGCTCGCTCGTCAAGAGCACACGATTTACAAAACGGCAGCAAGGTGAGCCCGCCTTGGCCCGCTGACTTTATGCCGCGCGATGAAGTCTGGGCATTCACTGCGGAAACAAGGGACCCAGCGCTGGGTGCATACTTGCATAGACGTGGCGCCGCTGCCTGCCTCCCTCGATAAGGGAGGGGCCGCCGCTCGGACTGTCGTTGGCTGTACCGCAATGAGTGAAACTGGCCTATGCGCTGCCTTTTTCATCTGGCCTTGTGGCTGACATTCGGCCATTGCGCAAAACGAGCAGCCGAGAGCTGGTGGTGGACAGATGGGTCCCACGGCCGTCTGATTCCCCTGAGGCTGGGAAGGACATGACCGAGCCGGCCGTAAGTGTGTCGCTGCAGCGGATTTGAGGCTAAAAGCCGAGCTATTTCAGAAGAAGCAGGTCGTCAATCGCAAGGATCTCGTCGGGTCCCAACGTGCCGAGCGACCCCCATTATTTCATATATGCTGGGCAAATCTTCCCTTTCCTTCTGGTGCAGAGCGATAAGTGTTACCCGGCCGACTGCTCGACTCCATCGAGCATGGCGAGCATGGAACCGGGCAGGGAGCTCGATTGCCCCAGTGGCCCGCTACGCTGGTTCATGGATATGCGCTTTCCACCTCCGCCTGACAACCTCGAATCGACAGTGGACGCAACTTCTCGAGATGCTCTTGGCTGGTACCCTTCTTTGTTCGCCTTTTGCATCTCCGCGCCTGTGGCCCGCGGACACACACGCACACAGGAGGGCCAGAGGTGTCGCCTCGTCCCGAGGGGTGCATGGTGGCGAGACCGGCCAAGATTCTGCCGATCCTGCGGACGATTTTGTCGCTAGCTAGGAGTAAGGGCGGTGAGGTGCGTTGGACCACGCCGTCGTCTTGGCCCCTTGCATGGTTTGTAGCGGCTGGAGGAGACCATCCTCGCCGAGCACAGCCAACAAAGGCTACGAAGGGGCTACGAAGGGGCTACACAGGTGAGCAAACTAGAAAACAATGAATCATTTCGATTGCTGATTTCCGCTTCGGGAAAGTCACAGGCTCACGCTGAGCCACCACCGCTCATGCATGGTATGTACAAGTTCCATTGTATGTATGTAGCTGCATGTAAATCGCGGCGGGGTCTCGGCGGCAGCACAGGTACACTTGAGCTTGGTTAGTTAGCTTTTTTGCGAGTTTTCTTCCTTTCGGCTGCGTGCGCAAGTGCAGAGGCCGTACTTGGAAATTCTAACCAACCCCCCCTCCTTTTGAAAATGTATATATGTGTAAAGATTTAAAAGTTCTTTGCAAGATTTCCACGCCATCCTTTCCAGCCGGCCCTCCCCTCCCGGTTCCGGCCGCCATACGCGGTGGCGGCAATGTACATCCTTAGTCGACGCGCTGAACGTCGCTTCACTTACACCTACATCCTCCATGTTCCGTTCTGCTCTTGGTGGATACAACGGTATCCCAAGCTTCTGTATGCGATGCTATGCGTGCATGGTGGGGCCAACACACCGACTGCCACTTATATATAAATTAAAAAGGACCCCTCTTTCGCAGAACTTTGCTGACCTCGGATCTCCCCAAGTTTCTGCTCCGAGCCGCAGGTATCCGTTGCCGCACCTTTCCCTTCCGCATCCTTCGTATGGCAAAGGCCGGCTCAACCACACGCGCCCCGTTTCTTGGCAATGCCACACCGTCGATCTATCGGCAAATCCAGGGCCAGCTCTCGACTTTTCTTTCCGTCAATCTCGGGTTGCGCCTGACCCAAGACCGAGAAAGCTGGTTGAGAGCTGGTACTCGTTGCTCTCGTTCTTCGTGCAAATATAACCAAATCCTTTCTCCAAACACCGCCTCGCCAACTTCTATAGTACAGGTGTTGCAGATATTTTCGGGGAAACCCGCCGCGGAAGGTCTGAAGCGTTGCTCATGCTCGCTTCGCCGCCTTGGCCTTCTTGGCCGACCCAGGCTTGGACTGCGAAGTGGCGGCAGTGGCGGCGGGGTCGGTGGTGGTGGTGGTGGTGGTGTTCGCCGCTGCCGATTCGTCCGAAGGATTGCGTCGCTTCTTTTCGTTTTTGGCCGGAGTCGCCGCCTTGTTGGGCCCGGCGCCCTCGAGGATGGCAAACAGCTGCTTGACCATGGCGTGGATCGAGGCCGACGCCTTGAAGCGTTCGCATGTCTTGAGCAGGTCAGTTGCCTCGCGCAGCTTGACCGGCTTCCAGGCGGCCTTGAGCTTGTCCTCGCTCGGAGCCAGCCGCTTCGACAGCCGCGCCATGTGCAGCGCAAACTTGATCGTGTCCTTGAGCCGGCTCGCATTGTACGGCGACTCGGCCTCGATCGCCGCCGACGTGACAATCTCGCCGATGCTCTGGCTGATTTGAGGCACAAACGTCAGGATGCTCTCCTTGTTGGCCATGTGTGCCAGCTGCGTCATCGTTTCTTGGAGCATCTGCATCGCCGTCAGCTGTCGGAAGGCGTGCGCCGCAGCGCCCGGACGGCAGCTGTCGAGAATGTCTTCGCGCAGCGCCCAGCCCAGCTGCGGGAACCGCTTGAACGACTCAACCAGGAACGCCGGCTTGACGTGCGACTTTCGCCGTGTCAGGAAGTCGGTCAGCGTCGCCTTGTACGCCTTGAGCACCACGGCATCCTCGGTGGCCGACAGCGCGGTTCGTCCGGCGAGCGCCACCTTGGTGAGGTAGTAGATGATGGCCGCAGCAAGGTCCGTTACGCTGCTCTTCGAGACCGACCGGACGACGCCGTGCAGCTCCTCGAGGTCCTCGGCCACGTCGGCCGCGCTGACGCCTGAAGGCACCTCCTTGGCCTTGCAGATGCGAGCGCGCAGGATGCCCGCTGCACGGTTCGACAGCTGCTTCTCGTCCGATTCCTCGTCCCGAGCCAGGTTGAACAGCGGAGACACCAGCCTCAGCACCAGCGCATCAGCGGACTGCCTTCGTGCGTACACCTCAAGGATGTCGAGAATCTTGTTCTTGAAAGCTGCCTCCTCCCGCTTCGCTTCTGAAGGGTGCGATGGCACAGGGGATACGTTGACAAGGGGTTGGAGCATCAAGGTGGTCAGGATCATATAGCACAAGAAACTGTAAGAACCAGCAACAAAAGGGGTTGAGGGGAGGGAGGAAAGAGAGCAGACGTACCCTTCTTGCTGTCCTTGCTGCTCTTGGCCGATCGCTGCTGGCGGAAAACCTCAGCCAGCTTGTCGTCCAGCAGCATCATCTGGTCGTCGTCGAGGTCGGAGAACTCGACGCTCGAGTCGGAAACACCGTCGTCGTCCTGCATGCTCTCATCCTCGTCGCCCTCCGCGTCGGACTCGGCGATACCGCCTTCGCGCAGCACCGCTTGGATCTTGGCACGAAGCTCGGGGTCGACGTCGGTGGCCTCGTCCTCGTCATCCTCGGCCTCGCTCTCGGCCACCTCGTCGTCCTCGTCGTCGCTGGTGGCCGAGGTGTCGGATGCCTCCTCGGCCGCTTCGCCATCACCGCCATCCGCAGCATCAGCCTCGCCGTCCGCCTCGCCGTCCATGTCCATGTCGTCTTCCGCCGACTGACCGAGCCCGATCTGGGCAAAGAGGTGATCGAGGCTGTCGGCCGTCATGTCCTTGGCGAAGGGCTCAAAGGCATGCGTTGCGATGAAGCGCAGGAACGCCGAGGGAAGTTCCAGGAAGTTGACCAGGCAATCGACGAGCACCTCAATGCCCTCGGCCTCGTCGCTGGCGGCCGCCTTCTTGGGCTTCTTTGCAGAGGCAAAGAACAGGATACCGGCGCAGTCGCAAAGCGGCTCGACCAGATCCGCGGCGCCATCCTCGGCGTCCACCGATACAATGAGGCCAGCGAGGAGAAGGACCTGAAACGCTCGCAGCTGGTCCTTGACCGTGGCCTCCTTGGCTGCATTTTCCTTCTTGCGGATCTTGTCGAGGCAGGCCCGGCCTTCTTTGAGCCTGGCCTCAATCTCCTCATCGCGATCAAAGACGGAGGCAAAGGTCTTGGTTTCCTTGTCGAAGCGAAGCATGGAGTCGTAGGCCAGCGACAACCAAAGCTCGCCCTTGCTATTGACGCCTTGAGCCTTTCGCGTCTTTCCGTCGCTGTCGGATAGGACAGTCGTCTGCGACGACAGCTCCGAAAGGCACGACAGGAGGCGCGAGCGGCAAAGCTGACGGAACTCGTCGGTGAGCTTGACCTCGGGTAGGACGCTGAGCAACGCACCCTTCTTGTAGGGTTGCTTCATGGCAAAGTAGCCGTGGGCGATCAGAAGCTCCAAGATGCTCTGAATGCAGGTGTCGTCCTTGGGAACGGCCGTGTTGCGGACGATCGAGAGCACCTGGTCCAGTGCCCACTTTCGCTGCGAGGCCACCCCCTTCGCACCGTCGGCATTGCTGTTTCGTGTCAAATGGGACTCTCCGGGTCAGCCTCGGCCTAAAAGCTTGGAGAAATGGACTAAAAAACGGACTTACTCGGCGGCATCGGGGGCTTTGCAGATCAGATCCCGTAGGTGGAACGTATACTCTCGGACGCCCTCGGTATCGAGTGACGACAGCACGCCCGAGACGGTCTTGGTCTTGGTGATCGCGTCGAAGTTCTGGTGGCCGTGCTCGCCGATGAGCTGCGACACGAGGCTGAAGCCGATCTTGGGGTTGGCCGAGACGACGTCTTGAACCGTGGCGGCGACCTTGAGCGCGGCCTTGTGCAAGAAGCGGTCGTGTCCGGCCAGCTGGTTTATCCAGGTGCGCATGAAGTTAGGGGTGAAGAGCAGGGGCTTGTCGCTGTCACTGGCTCGGATCAAAGCTCGCTCAAACACTTGGAAGCCCCATGACTTTCGCTCGGTCGAGCTCGACGCCGCAAAGAGGGAGTCGTCGACGACCGCCTTGAAAAAGTCGGGGAACGAGGCGGCCGAACGTTGCACCGGTGAGGCCGAGGCTTCGGCGTCAAAGTACGAGTCGAGGATGACGTCCCAGACAAAGTGCAGCTGCGGCCGAAAGCCCGGTCTCGCAGCTGTCCCAGGTTCGTGGGTCTCGGAGGCTGAGGCATCCCGAAGGATACGCGCGAGGATCGGGAGGTTCGCTGAAGACAGGAGCTGGGCGTTCTTGAAGGGCGGCACAAACAAGTGATCCTGCTCGTCGAGTCGTCCCGTCTGCTCCAGCTTGAAGAGGATTGCCACCCTCTCCGGCGTCTTGTCCTGCGCGGAGCCGATCGTGCGGGCAAGCCACCGCAGCGCCTCGTCGCCCCATGCCGGAGCTTTGTCTCCGTGAAGATGGCCAATCGACTGGAAGATGACCCACCCGGAGCTCTCTCCCATCCAGCTCTTCTTCTCGGCGAGAGCAAGGAGGACGTTGATAGCCCTCTCAAAGTTGGACAGCGACGAGGTCGGCCTGAACAAAAGGCCGGACTGCACTAGCGCCAGTACACCGAAGAGCTTGGCGAACATGAGGTCCCTCTGCTCTTGTCCGCTCACGGAGCCTTGTGGTGTCGAGTACTTGAGGATGAGCGCGAGGATCTCTTGACTCCTGAGGGATTCGAGCTTGGAAAGCAGCTGAGTATACCGGGGCGAAGACAAGCAACGGCGTCAGCATGCAACGACACCACGAGCCCGAAGGCGTCCCAGCAGTGAGACCCGTCTCGGTCCAGCTAAGGAGAAGCCCACTTACTTCGGTCAAGGCTACCGCAAAGCCAAGGCGAGAGTTCTCTCGAGGGCTGGCCAGGCCTCGAATGAGCCTCTTGAGGGCATACGAGAGGTCGGCGGCGTTCCTATTGCCGATCAACTCCTCAGCTAGCTGCGCAGCCTCGTCCGGGACGAGCAGCGGGTCGGTGCTGCCGGTGACGCCGAGCGCCTCATCAAGCTGCTTGACATTCGGATCCGCCTCTTCGGTGCTCTCGATGGTGACCTTGGAAGACGACGCGAGGGCGCCCTGCTGGTCGAGGAGGTCGGTGATAAGCTTATCGGAAGAAGAGAGCCGATCCTGCTTGGAGGCCGAGGCGAGCTGCCAAAAGAGCTGAAGATTGCCCGACATGATGGGCGGCAGGCGTCCAGAGGCACCGCTTTCGTGGAGGACAACTGTAAGGCGTCGGCTGAGTAACAAAAGCAGTGGTGGTGCTCTCTATCGCCTGTTGGTTCGCTGCACGCTGATGGGATCAAGCGGAGGCCCTCGGTACGGGGCTGGGACCAGAGATGGAGCGGTGAGTGGATAGAGGTGAGGCGTGAGGCGAGAATGGGCGGCACCGGGTGGCGAGCGCTGAGTAAGTGGGGTGGATGTCGTCGGTTGGCAGTTGGCTTTGTCTGCAAAAGGGGAAGAAGAAAGAAAAAGAAAAAGAAAAAAATAAAAAATAAAAATAAAAATAAAAATAAAAAATAAAAATAAAAATAAAAAAAGTGCAGAGGAGGGAAAAGGCGTCCACTAACTACGCCATCGCAAACAAGAAGATTTCCAACTTCACGGGCGAAGAAAGTCAACCGAAATAGAGAAAAAAAATTATGAATGCTGTTGCCTGTACAAAATCCACACATGGACAGCCGCCCCCTTTGGCCGACTCCCGAGAGGCGCATCGACAGTAGCGGTTCCGGCTTTGCAGGAAAGGATTGTGCGCGAAGACGCTCCTCTCTCTATCGGCCGAACAACAAGCGCACCGACGCCTGCGAGCTCCCTTTGTTCAGAGCCTTGTCGATAGGGCTCCCGCACCCAACCGCTTCCTTCCGCAGCCTGTCACTGTCACTCTAGGCATGCGTCCCTAGCGGCCGTGTCGTCTGTCTGCTCACTCTCATGATACCGTTCGAAGCGCTCGACAGCTCGTCTGCGTGGCCGTCGCCGCGCTCCTTTACCTCGGTATCCGACGGCCCTTGGACGCGAAGAGCTGGCCTTCTGGATGGCGTCCAACAAGGATTCCTTTGTTCCTCCGCTGAAGATGGGCCCAGCTTGGCCTTGACGAATCAGAGCGGTCTTGCACAACCAACAGGGGCCCACCATAACGCGGTAGCCGCTTCTTGGACGTTCCGACATTGCCTTCAAAGGTGCTGTTACGGGCCTATAACATCTAGCAAAGCATTACTTTTGCCTCGCTCCTTGGTCCGGCTCTAGCTTGGACTGTTTCGTCGCATCTTTCCAGTAATCTGGTCCCGTCCGGGATACTGGGTGGGAGCGAAGCAGTGACAAAGAATCTCGGGCAGAGTGGCGTGGTGCGTCTGCTTGTCGGTCGGACACCGGCCATCCGTATGTCGCTCACACCATACCCACATCACTTTCATGTAGGCGAAATCGGCGAGTCGGACGCAGGTCAAGAACATGTACCAGTTCCTTTGGTCTTGAGTTTTTTTTTTTTTTTTT
>JALNIF010002793.1:0-11547 GCA_026284005.1 Thecaphora frezii | reverse complement strand
CCAGAAAGCGTGGAGGTCGCCCTGGGTCACGCAGCTTCCGTACCTGCACTGCTTGAGCGGAAGCCCCTCGTCGCCAAAGAGCGAGGTGAGAAGGTCGCCCCGGAAGGCGCAGTCACCCGTGGCGTTGGCGCCGCTGCTGACCGCCGCGGGGTCGACATAGTCGCACGGCATCGAGAGGTTTCCGCTGAGACCATTGATGACGGGCGTCAGGTCGAGTGTGCCGCCGCCGCACATGGTGGTGCCGGGGATGCAGTAGCAGTGGAGGTTCTGGCAGGTGGTGTCGGTGGTGCCGAAGCGGCTCTTGCCAAGGGTGGCGCTCCGCGTAGCGTTGGAAAAGGTGCAACCGGTGGCCTGGCAGTAGAACTGCTCCACGCCCTCGTAAAAGACGGTCGCGAGCGTGCTGTTGGCCTGCTGGGACCACGGGGCGACGCCGGTAGCGGTAAAGTCTTCCGGCGTTCCGACCTTGGTCATCGCCATCTCCAGCGTGCCCGGAAAGACGGCCTGGATCGTGGGCCTTTGGGCGGGGGCGAAGCGACCGGGGCAGCATGGCATTGGACGAGATACGAGATATGCCAGCACGAAGTGTACGTAAGTATGCGTGAAAGAAAGAGAGGGAGTGGAAAGGGAGGGGGGCAAGGGGAAGGAAGGGGAAGGGGAAGGAAGGGGAAGGGGAAGGAAGGGCAAGGGGAAGGAAGGGCAAGGGGAAGGAAGGGCAAGGGGAAGGAAGGGCAAGGGGAAGGAAGGGCAAGGGGAAGGAAGGGGGGAGCCGGTCCAGGGCTAGCCTGACCGCGGCTCCAGACGCTACTCACTGTTCGACGACGCAGTCGATGTAGGTGGTGTGGATGGTATCGGGTTGGCTATGGCAAACCAAGGCAGAATCGCCGGACTGCGTCGAGGAGGCGGTCGACGTAGTGCCCTCGCTAGATAGGCGGCGGGCCTGGCACGAGTTGGCGCCGACGCAGACATTGCACTGATCGCAGCACACGTAGTGAGAAGGGGGACGAAAACAGAGAACGGGGACGAGAGAGCAAGAGCCTCGATAGAAGAGTCAGCGGCGATCCAACGGCAGGGAGAGGGTTGAGAGGAGGACGAAGGGGAAGGGGAAGGCGGCGATGCTCACGTTGACGCCAGTGAAGCCGGTGTCGCAGGTGGAGCACTGTTTGTCGCCAGATGGTTTTGCGGGGCGCTTGTCGGGTGCGACGAAGGTGGATGCGCAGGTGGCCGTGTCGCAGACGGTGCCGTTGGAGGCCGCCAGCCCTGGAGGACAGGGCTGGAAGAGCTCGAGGGTGGTAGCGTTAGACATCTCGGGGGAGGGGCGCGTGATGGACGGCTCGGTGGCGAAGACGGCCGATGGGCGGAGCGAGTTTTATAGCTAGAGTCGCTGCACATACGTATACATCCATCCGAACGACGCGCACACGGCCGTGGTGGGCGTTGGCCGAAAAGGCCCGTGGTCGTGGCGGCGGCGGAAGGCGAGCGTCAAAGGGCCCAAGGAGCGGTAAGGGGGGCTTTGCTCGCAGAGAGTGGCAGAGCCCAAAGCGAAAAAGAAAGGCAAATAGAAAAGAAAATCCAATCGAATCGAATCAAATGAACATAAAAAAGAAAATGAAATAAATAAATAAAAAAACAAAAATAAAAATAAAAATAAATCGCCAGCCCCGCCCGGCCCGCACACGGCGCCTCGGTTGCTCCCTTCACCCTTCGGCGCGCTTCCCCGCCTTTCTCGCCCCACTTCGGTCGCGCTGTTCCGGATTGGTGACTATGTACTCACCCGCGACTGTCCTCCTGAGCGCGCGCGCGCTGGCCGACCGGATGCTTGCCAGAGCAAAGAGTAGCGACAATAGCGCGGTCCCTCCCACCCACCACCATACACATACGTTCGGCCGCAACTTGCTCTGATCTTGCAACAGTCAGTCGAGCAACCATATCTACGGGTGGGCGCTGACAATCTGTTGCAACCTCGCACGAGGCAACGTCAAGACGCGACCGAGCCTCGATACCTGCTGATGCTCCCTCGCTAGCGTCATACAGTCGCCGCGAATCGAGACGCGTCTCTCGCCCAAGAGGATTGACGAGGGCCACGCCAGCATGAGCGGGCGTCGTGCGCTAAATAAAATAATATCAAAACTAATAAATTAATCAATTAAAAAAACAACGTAGTTAACTACTATGTTGCCCTTCATCCCTTATCTGTCTTTTCCAAGCGGTGGTTGCTTTGGAGCTATGGAGCGCCCGGCGGAATGTGGCAATGTCACGGTACATATACGCAAAGTGTTTGTGGCCTTTTCCGAAAACGCGGTCGCGAGGAGCCGGGAAAATAGAGGCAAGCTTCTTCTTTGAAGAAAAATAATAATGAAATAATAAAATACTAGATCAACGTAAACCACAAAGGAAACACATACCACATGAATCAATCAATCAATCAATAAAGATCACCGTGAGCACATACGCTGCTGGACGACAGCCTGCTCCTGCATCTGACTTGCATGACATGGTAACTCGTCCAGGGGCATCTTACAGAACAGTGGGGCGGGGGGCTTTCGTCTGCACCACCCACGTGCCGCCGATGCACCACGATGGCATAAGGTCTTGGCTTCGAAGCTGTCAAGGCCATCGCCCTTGCCGCCCTCCATCATCTCGAATCCATCATCGGGAGCGCCGAACGGGTACATCGCAAGCTTCTCTTCTTATGGAGGCTTAGAGCAATAACCCGAAGTCGCCCGGTCTTCCCGAAAAACCAAAAGGAGAGACTAAGCGGTTTGGGTCGCCGCGGCGAGGGCGGAGAGATGTCCACAGGCCCAGCCGAAGAGGTCGTGCGCCTGCATCTCGCTCGCGTTGGGCGGTGCTGCGGGGTCGGGAAAGAAAGCGCCGTCCGCAAGCAGCCGAGGTCGCTTACTCGGAAGCCCTGCTGCTCTGACTCGGAACAAGCCTCTGCCGCAAGGCCAAGCCTCGGACCAGACGGCCACAATTTTTTTTAACAAAAAATTAAGAATAAAAATAAAAATAAAAAACGTAAAATGTAAAAAAAAATAAATAAAAAAAAAATGTAACGCCAGACATACCACAAAACACCATCCACGTCCATCCCCTTACAGAGCACCACACTACTCTGTACAGCTGCTTCTTGTTCTGACTACTCGGACCGATGAGCGGCCAGCTGGTCTCGCCAACTTTCGAAGAGTGTATCATAGAGTAGCGGAACTAGATCCGGACTAGCAACACATCAAAATTGAGCTCTCTCGGACGGTGTCCCAACGTCGCGCTTGGCTCGGCGACCCACTTGGCTCTGCCTGGCTTCTCTGCCTGGAAGGAAAATGGCGTCAAGGCGGCGTTCGACGCCCACCGTGCCCCTCTGGTCGCACTACTACCTCCCATTACCGTCCGGCCTGGGCGCGCTAAGGCCCTGCGCCAGCGCCACACTCGAGACGAGTCGGGTCTGTTGCCCCTGCCAGAGTTGGACCGGGGATGATCGTATTTCTCTTTGGCGCCTCGCCGTTTCACGAAAGATATCGGCTCTCGCCACAACAAAATAAATCTCCGCCTCTGTCAAAGGGAAGTGTTCGGTGGAGAAAGGCAGGGAGGCAACGAGGGAGGCGGAGGCTGGGCGCTTGACCTAAAATCGCGGGCGCTTTGGTAGATTCAGAATTCACATTTGAGACGGGCGCACCGCAGCCGCCGCCATATGTATTTAGTTGCATCGATCGTGCCATATATCGACACAGACACGACAGGTGAAATACACGGCGGCTTGGCGTAGTCAGCCTAGTCAGCTGGGGAGCCGCGAGTCGAGTCGAGGGGCACCGGCCGTGCCACCATCTGTTGATTTGTGCGTTCAACGCTCGAGCATCCTGCATGGACGCCATCCGCGCGCACGCCGGAACATTTTCCCCTCTCCTTCAAATTGAGGCGGCGATCAACGCCATGGCTCCAGATATATAGCTTGCTACATCCACATATTTAATTGATCATTTGCCTCGGAGAACGAGAGGGAGGATGTCGACTTGGTAGCGCACCAAACACGTTTCCGATGGAAAGACGGATGGCTGACCTCTGCGCCTGCGTGGACGCGGAGGAGGGAGAGGAGAGGGGGCGAGGACTGAAGGGAGGGAGATTGGGAAAAAGACAAGGGGGCGAGAGAAGAGTCGGGGTGAACAGGGGACAAGTACTCCTGGACGGGGCGATGGCGTGCAAACAGACTCACTACTAGAGGTTGGTCATCGCCAATCACGCTCAGACCAACGACTGACTACAAGGGAACTGTGAATCAAGAATCTCATCACTTTCTCTGCCAAGCACGCCTCCCGTTCAACCACCTAACTGCGTGGAAAAGTTTGGCTTTTGGCTCCCTTGAGCAACCTCGCTTTGGGTCCTGATCCTGATCCTAATCGGGGAGGCAAATGCAACCTTAACCCTGTCGACGTCCAAGCCGCGTACTTACAAGCGAGGCTGCAATCGCTCGCCACTCTTTCTGCCAAGGGTGAGGCGCTCGCCCGCCCGCCTGCCAGCCCGCAATTTAGGCTCCTGCAATTCGCGCTGGGCTCCTCAACCCCTATCCGAATGCGTTTTGTCGCCCGTCCCTCTGCTCACGCATCGGCCACCCAGCCCTACCCCCGGAATTGCGAGCCTGCCTCCGCGATCGCAGATCCACATCGGAGCGTCAGATGTACAAGTGATGGCCCCATATTATCTGACCATACACACGTACCGCCGAGGCGGGTGCCGACTTTAGACCCATAGTGCGTGGCTAGGTGCAAGTACGGGTCGTAAGCCAGACTTCGAACCACCTGGCAAGGGCAGAGGGTAAGAAGAGGCCGTCGGCCTCAGGAAAGGGCGACGATTCTGTCCAGTAATGTGGTAAAGGTTAAGAGGTTGAACCAGCGCCGTCGTCGGCTTTCCTTGCTGCCCAAGGAAAAGTGCGTATTTTCTGTAAAGACGTGAGAACTTGTTGGCAGCACCGTGTGACTACTCTACTTCTTCATGTTCTCTCTATCTTGGTCTAAGAATATAAGGTTGTAGCGCTCCGAATCGACGATTCCGAAATCGCGGGCTCGTGCTACACTTTTTATTGTGGTCGGGTAAGCCGATCCGACTGATACCACGTACTCCATTGCCGTCCATACTCGATACACACTCACAACTACTGTGGATTCATCCTCGTCGGCCACCGTTTGGTGGCCTGTAGGTTTCCGCATGGTAGCGGCCTGAGGAAACGTTGACAGGTTGACCGCCCGCCGCCACAGATGCCGGCCAGTCAGCATCGCCGAACGGTCGAGCCCTGGCTCCAGGGATCAGAGCCGAAGGAAATTGCTCCCAGCAGGGACTCGACGCGTACGGTACCCTTGGAAGACGGCGATCGCCACTCGGGCGGGCGGCTCCGCAGTCGAGAAAACTTCAAGGAGGAGAGGCGTATATGGTTGGATTTGCTGGCTGAACTAGGTAGCGTCGACAGCTGGAAACCCGTCATGGTAAACGGACGTAGCAGGTGCCGTGTCCTGCGACCTTGTCGGGGGACACCTAACTGTGAGATTTTTACGACTAGTTACGACGGATTGTTGGATCATGGTGCGGTGTATCAGGGTGGGGCGAGCAAAGAAAAGAGAAACCAAGTTGACAAATATGTATATAAAAGAAGAACCCAAAAGAGGCCTGCATAAGGAACCCGGTGTCCAGTAACAAAAGGGCCATAGACAAGAAGAGCGCTCATATGGGAGGGGGCGCGCACACAGGAGTGGGGAAACGGGCCTGCGCTACTCGGCCCTCCCCGGCTTGGCAGCCTGGGATTCCCCGAAGCTGGCCGACCTGCCTTGCACCACGTCCCGCCCGTTGATCGCGTCCTCGCTCCCAAACATGTGTGCGTGCACAGCGTGCGCAATACCCAGTCATAGGGCTGGTAGTCGTCTATGCATTCACTGAGACCTCACAGGCAGGTAGTTAGGTGGCAAGCCAGGCGTCGCTACAATAGTTATGTTATTACCCAAATGCCGGGGCCGGAACACGCCACGGACGCTGATGGTAGCATCGCGAAATGAGGCGAAAGGGGGGGGAGGGTGAAGGAGATGGCGAAGGGAAGAGGGGATCGCTCACTGTTCGGGTAACGTTGTCCCGCCAGCGAGCAAGCGAGTAGGGTGGACAGAAAAAAGCGGACTGGGCGAGGTACAACGAGTTGTCGGTGCGAGGAGTCAGAGTGTAGTGATCTGGACGTTGACGCGGCGCCGACCGAGCGGCCTCAAGGCCTGAACTTCGCGCAACGGTTTGACAACCACGCCCGCGATGTTGCGTCCAACGACCGAGGGCCCCACAGGCGGCAACGGCGCAGCCACCATGGGAAGCTGGCGAGCGATGGCTCAAGGGTCAGGGCCTGGTTGGCTGCGAGCTGGTTGGTCGGTGAACGCGAGCGGGCTGACTGGCGAACAGAGGCCCCGGCCCTTTGGGGCTCGCGTCGTGGTCATGCTACACGCAGAACTCGCTGCAGGCCGTGCTGTGTGCCCCGCTCTTGCTTCAAGTGGCCGTCTGGCGGTCGGGGCTGTTTAGCTCCCTGAAGCGCGAAACCTCGAAACTTTGAGGCCCCCTTGCTACGCCCAGCTGGAGTAGCTGCAGCTTGCGTCGAACTGGCATACTAACTATTTGCTAATTCGGCTTACACATTACTTTCACTGTATTCCTCCTTGGCTACAACCCTGTTGTTTCCTTTCCTCTGCTGGTGCACCAAGCAACAACCGGCTGAATACAAAACCCAAGGCTGAAGGGTTTCACCTCGAAGCCAATAATCCGAATTTCGATTTGCGTGCCCTGCATCGACGACCGGGAGGGTGGCGAACGACGAGCTAGCTACGGCCGCTTCCACACGCGCTACAGATCAACGATGGCTGCGAACCGAATATCAGCGAGAACAGGTAGCCAGAGAGAACAGCCGTCGAACAGCCGGCAATCCGAGCCTGGAGAGCGAGGTGCGACGAGGGAGGAGAAGGAGGTGTGATCAAGGTTGTACACGCATCGCTGTTGCACAATTTGTAGGTGAGCCAAAGCAAGTCAACCGCGCGTACGGCACCTAGGAGAAATAAAGGGGATTTCAAAAAAAATAGAAAAAAAATAGGAAAAAAAAAAAAAAGAGGTACGCGAGCCAGAGCAGCAGCAGCGTGTGTGGGAGTAGTCAAGCGTCGAGCGTGTTGGCTGGGAGCCGGCTGAAGGCGGGCCCGGTTCGCTTTGAAACTGTGTGGCGGGTCGGGTTGCAGCCAAGCTGGGACGGGTTGCAAATCGTCGGTGCCAAATCGAGTGTTAGTGGTTGGTAAGGGTGTGGTAGTGTGGTACTAGAGCAGTAGAGCGTGTAATTCTTATTGTTATTCGTGTGTGCCTATTCAAAAGCAAGCAGCAGCGGATTAGTGCGTTTGACGCTCGTAAGCGCTGTTGGCGGCGGCCACGCAGCAGCAAGCAGCAGAAGCAGCAGCAGCAGCAGCAGCAGTGTGTGTGGCTTTGCCTGTCGCCCGTTGCTCTGGCACCAGCGCCCTTCTGGCCTAACTAGTTGGTTAGCCCAAGACTCTGGATGGCTGCCCTCTTTCGCCAGCGACCCTCGCCCCTTTGCCCCCCTCGCTCCCATCCAAACCTTGCCTCCCTTCGCCCGCCTCCGCTATCTCGCCTCCCTCCTGCTCACCATCCCCGACGACGACGACGGCCAAGACGGAGACCGCACCACAACACCCTTCCGTCCGTCCCCATCCGCCCCGACGCTCCACCTCTCCCTCCTCCCGAGCCCACTGGTTTCGACCTTGCTCTGGCCTCCCTTCCCTGTGCCCCTCCATTGGGCCCATATTCGTCCCCACTGCCTTCCTCCCTTTTCTCCGCTGCCCTTTTCCTGAAATTGCTTCACGCCGATACCTCGCATATGCATCTCCCTCCCCACACGGCGCTCATCCATCCCCTTTTCATCGTCGCCACCGCCATTCGCTCATAGACCCTACGCCAAAGGCTGGTCCCCTTCCCGGTTGCGACGCCGATCGACTCCGCGCCAGCTCGTGCCACCCTCTCAAGACTTGTCACGCCGCACGCCCACGTCGCTTCGGACCGGCTTGCTGTTGTCACATACCATCCGCGCCGGACGAGCTCAACACGCCTCACACCACCAGACCCTCCCACTTCGATCATCGCCTGCCTTGCTACCTGTCAGCGCCACCTCAGTCCCGAGCGGCGCCGCCATAAAGGACTCTACGCCTAAGGGATCATAGCCCGGCGTGTCCCACTGGCGGGGCGTTACCACATCCACGCCTGGCATCTGCGGTCTGCCCCGGTGGACTTGGATCGCCAGTTCTCAAGGCCTGGTCCACGGAATCGACCGAAGCAACCCATCTGTCCGTCTTGGCGTCAGCTCCTTCGAGGGCAGCCGCCGCAAGAGCAAGACAAGGAGAACCGTTGCCCGTCGTCTAGTTCTTGTTGTTTTCGTCCTAGGTCTAGCTAGCAGGCTACGACCCGTTGGTCCTCAGTTGCGACCGCCTTCACCAGCGGAAATCCCTCCTCGCAACGTTCAACCGGTTCAAGCACAGCAGGGCCTGGTCGGACTCCGTCGACGCGCATCGCATCGTCTGTTTCGGGCGCAACCATTCTTCGACTCAGCTAGCGGCTATTGGCTTCGGCGTTGCTGAGGGCGACCTCGCCATTGTAAGACGCCGATCTGGGCCGTCGTCTTCTACGCTGGCTATACCCTGCCGCCCCCTCTGAGGCGGCGACCGTCGCGAGGGTCTCCTCTGATCGATCGCTCCATCCAACTGCTGTAGCCTTCCGAGCAGCGGTGGTCCCTGCGACGCTATACGCGCGCCGTCTTGCCTAGCTGGAGCCTAGCGCATCGCAGCCACCGCTGAGGCTCCCTTCCTTCCCCTTGTTTCTTCGGGTCCCTCTGGCTTTGCTTTTTCGTAAAACAACGGCGGGATCATGTTCAACTTCAACAACCTCACCCCGCAACAGCTGGCCATGCTGCGCCAGCAGCAACAGCAGCAACAACAACAGCAGCAGCTCTTGCAGCAGCAGCAGCAGCAACAACAACAGCAGCAACAACAACAACAACAACAACAACAACAGCAGCAGCAGCAGCAGCAGCAACAGCATCCTGGCCAAGCGATGGGTCAGCAACCGCAGATGCAGCAGCGTATCCCCTTTCAGCAGCAGCAGCAGCAGCAGGCTGGCTTCCCGGCCGGCTTCAACCAGCAGCAAGTTCAGGCGCTTCTAGCCCAACAACAAGCCCAGAATGCGGCCGGGACCCAGCAGGCTGCTGCCGCCGCCGGTGCCCAGGCCTTTCGTCCGCCTCAGCAGATGATGCAGCTTCCGCCGCAGCAGCAAGCACAGGCAGCGCAACTGCAGCAGCAGCCCCAGATGCTGCAGCAAGGTCAAGCTCAGCCACAGGCCGGCGTCGCTGGCGCTGTTCCCGGGATGCCCACGTTGGCCCAGATCTCGCTCGCCATCGAGCAGGCTAAGAAGGGAATGTTGAACCCGGAACAGCTCAACGCGGTAAGTAAGCCGGATTCGGCCCGGTCGCCCCAGGCACAGGGGCGCCGCGTTCCACGCTCACAATCTCGTCGAGGGGATACAGGCGTCATGTTCCGAAGCTGATCTCCCCCCCCCCCCCTTTTTCATTTTTCCCCTTCCCGTTTGCCCTCTTGGGCCGTGGTTGGACTTGGTCCCTGCCGACAGTTGCGACAGACGATTGCGAGGCAGCAGCAGATCCAGCAGGCTCAGCAGCAGGCTCAGCAGCAGGGCGTGCGGCCTCCACAACAACCGCAACAGCCGCAGCAGCCGCAGCCGCAGCAACAACAGCAGCAGCCACAGCAACAACAGCAGCAACAGCAACCGCAGCAGCCCTTCAACTTCGCCGCTGGCGCTCAGAGCTTCTCCGGAGGCCAACCTCGCACGCCGCAGATGCAGGCGCAGGCGCAGATGATGGCCGGTTTGCAACAAGTGCGTCCGGCAGGACCCGCCATGGGCAATCCCAACTTTCTGCAGCCGGGCAGCCAGCCGCAGCAGCCGAGCCCCAGCCAGACGCAGGCTCAGCAGCACCAGCAGCAGCAGCAGGCGCAAATGTCACGCTCCCAGACGCCTCAACAGCCTGGAGCTCCGGGCCAGCCCATGGCCCGGCCACCCCAACAGCCGCAGCCACAGCCGCAAACGCAAGCGCAGCCGGGCGCGTCGATGATGCAAACCGCCCAGCCGGGACAGCAGGCCCCGCAGCGGCCGCCCGCCGGTTCGGGGGAGGCGAGCACCGAGGGCCGCAATCCGATCCAGTTTCTCCGCATGCTGCACCAGCGCATCCTGGAAATGGAGGCGAAGCTCGCCGGAGACCTTGGCCCCGACGAGCGCAAGCTGATGCAGTCGCAGGTCGCCGACATCAAGCGGGTGCAGAGCGCTATTTTTGCCAAGCTCAACGCGCAGAATCCGCAACTGGCGGCGATGGCGATGCAGCAGCTCCAGCAGATGGCGCAGCAACAACCGGCGCAGAACTCACAGGTCGGCGGCGCTGTAGGTGGCGGCGGAGGCGGCGCGATGATGGCACCCCAGACGCAGCCCTCCCCAGTGGCGCGTCCTCCTACGCGTCCTGGCTCGGGCGGTGCTGCGCAAGCCCAGGTCCGTCCACCGCAGGGCCAATTTGGAAGCCCCATCGCGAACCCATCCCTGCTGCAGGGACAGAACAACAGTCAGCAGATGCAGACGCAGTCGCAACCGCAGCCGCCTGCGCCGAACTTGACATCGCAGCTTCAGCAGCAGTCGCCGCATGTACGCCCGTCACCGCAGCTCGCTGGATTGAGCGCCGGAGCCGCGGGGCCGCAACAGCCCATCCAAGGCGTGCCGTCGCTGCGACCCGAGCAGTTTATGCGGGCGCTGCTCGATCTCATGAAGAAGCGCGGCACACCGATCACGGCTCTGCCCAAGGTCGGAGGGAGAGACCTCGACCTCTATCGCTTCTACCAGATCGTCCAGGCTCACGGTGGTAGCGAGGCAGCGCACCAAAAGGGCGCGTGGCCGGCAATCGCTATCGCCCTCGAGCTCGCGCCTCTCGGCTCGCCCCAAACACAGACGCTCGGCCAGGCCCTTGCAACCGAGTACCGCAACTACCTCGCTCCGTTCGAGGAGACTTGGCAGCGAGCGATGCACCACCAGTACCAGATGTCCATGGCTGGGGCCGGGATTGCACAGGCGCAGGGGGCTTCCAACCAGGTGGACACCAGCAAAGCTGGCCTTGGTCAGATGTCTGTGCAGCAGCAGCAGCAGCCGCAGCAAGTGAGGCCTCCCATCACGCCCCAGATGCAGCAGCAGCAGCAGCCAGGCGTTGGACATGTCCAGAGTCCGATGATGCAGCAACAGCAGCAACCTAGCCAAACTCCTGCAGCACGGCCAGCGTTGAACCCAGCCTTGATGGGCTTCAACCCTCAACCTGCTCCCATCCTGAGCCAGGAGAATCTCGCGCGTATGGGCATGACGCAAGAGCAGTTTGCCAAAATGTTCTTGGCAAATCAGTTCAACACGTGGCGCCAGCAGCAACAACAGCAACAGCAACAGCAGCAACAACAG
>JALNIF010002787.1:0-13335 GCA_026284005.1 Thecaphora frezii | reverse complement strand
AATTATGTCTCTCTCTCTCTCTCTCTCTCTCTCTTTCTCTCTCTTTCTCTCTCTTTCTCTCTCTTTCTCTCTCTCTCTCTCTCTCTCTCTCTCTCTCTCCCTCTCTCTCTCTCCCTCTCTCTCTGTGCGGCTGGATGGTGGACGGAGCTGGTGCGAAAAGGTGGTTGCTTGTACAGGACAAAAATCTGCCGCCGCGTCCTTACGCTGCAACGAAGGTGGTTTTGAGCACGGTGTGGGCTGGGTCTGGTGGGTGGCTGGTGCGAGTGCTGGTCGTTCTTTAGTTTGGATTGGTTTAGTTGTAAGGTGGTGGCGGGAAGAAGAGGGGGATGAGAGAGAAAAAGGTACGGTGTTGGTGTCATTGTGCGAGGGGAACCAAGGCCAAGGTGGAGGAGGTCCGAGCGGGGCAGCGGGTTGTCGGCGGAAATCGCGGCGAATTCTGGGTGGCATGGGCGGAGGGTGATAAAACGCAATAGGAAAAGTGGGTCGGGATGCGGTCGTAAACGCGAGGAAATGAGGCGGTGGCAAGGAAAGATGGCGGCAAGCCAGAGGGCGAGCACGCCATTACAGTCAGGTATCGTGTCGCACCGACGCAATCCTCAGAGGGTGGGCGTGTCATGTGCTGTGGTCGAATGGTGGATGGAGCCATGGGGCGCCCGTCGATGGCCAAGCGATGGGGTCGTTGGCGGTTCTTAACAACTACCGAGTCTGCCTACCTTCCATCCTCCAACCACGGATAGAACTACCACCGTCGAGCTTCTTAACCAAGCCGCTACTGCCCTACCACCACGCTTGACGGGCTCTTATCTGCGCCACTCGCCCTCACCACTGACGTAGCCCACCATGACCGTCCCACCCTCTCTCTCCAACGACACCAGCACACACCTCGACTACACCGACTGGGATCCTTCCTCTCCCACCTCCCCCTCCTCCCTGCGCTTCCTCTCCTCCCTCCGCCACAGCCTACTCGACTACGGATTCTTCTACCTCTTCTCTTGCCCTCTCTCCTCCTCCTCCCTCTCCTCCCGGATGACTTCGCTGGTGGAGCGATTCTTCTCCCTCCCTCTCCAAACCCGGATGGCGATCGACATGTCCAACAGCGCCCACTTCCGCGGCTACACGAAATTCCTCGGCGAGACGACGCGCGGCAAGTCCGATCTGAGGGATCAGGTGGATTTCGCCACCCATTTCCCCCATCCCCTCGAACCGCACAAGGGACGCCAGTGGAGGAATTTGGTAGGCCCCAACCAGTATCTGGCAGATGAGGTTTGTCAAGGGTTCAGGAGTACGGTGGAGGAGTGGTTCGAGGAGGCGCAAAAGGTCAATAGCACTTTGACAGAGGCGATTGAGAGGGCGCTAGGAACGCAAAGGGGCAGGTTGATGAGGTATCTGGAGCCGAAGGAACAAGGGGCGGCGTTTGCCAGGGTCAAGCTGATTAGGTATCCGCCTGGGAACGTGGTGGATGGCGTAAAGAGGGGGGAGGGAAATCAGGGCGTGGGAGCGCACAAAGATAGCGGATGGTAAGTTTCGCTGTTCCACCCATTCTGTTTCCCTTGGTTCCCTTGCTCCCCCTCGTTTCTCGACTCCCTCTCCGAATCGACTCTGAACCATCCCCATCCTTCCCCCGCTTCGCCTCTCTTAGGCTCACGCTCCTCGCCACAAGCCCCATCGACGGCCTCCAAGTGCAATCCCCCTCCGGCACCTGGTTCTCCGTCCCGCACCTGCCCTCTTCGATCATCGTCAACTTCGGGCAACAGTTCGAGTACCTCTCCCACTCGCTCCTTCAGTCAGCGACGCACCGCGTCCTCTCGAACCCCTCGGCGAGCCAGGCGCGCTACTCGGTGGCGTTTTTCAGCTGTCCTGCGCTCGATGCGCGCCTCGAACCGCTCGACATCGACACCGAGGTCAGCGAAGAGTTCCGAGCCCTTGCACAGGAAAAGAGGGGAGTCGAGAGGGTGAGCGAGGTACCAAAGGGTGATTTGTTTGTGAGGGACGGCGAGGAGTTTGGAGATGTGGCGTGGAGAGGATTCGTGAGGAGTCACAGGAGCGTCGTTGAGAGGTGGTATCCGCATCTGTTGAACGAGGAGTGAGCGGATCAGAGGTTGGACAGTGCGGTCCCTTGGTGGTTCTTCTGTTCCTTTTTCTTGTTCTTGTTCTTCTTGTTCTTCTCAAAGCATCGGTTGGTGGGTGTGTACATGTGGATTTGCCAAAGGGAACCTGCCCTCCCTCACCCTGGTATGGAGATTACGATGACAACGAAATCAATGCCCAATAACGCAGCCCAACGCGCGCGCGCATGCGCGGTGCATCACTTGGCCTTCTCCGGCTCCTGCTCGTTGCCTTGGCCGTCGTCGGTGCGCTTGGGCAGCCACTGGACGTGGTAGCGATTCAGCATCGGCCACGGCGGCACCACCGCCTGTTTGTTCCCCCCGCAAGCGTCCCGCCGTGCCGCGCGTCTATGTCAGTCCGACGAGTTCGTTTTGTTGCCACGTCTTTTTTCGCACTGGGAGCGAGGAAGGGGAAAAGAAGGGACTCACGAGGAGCGACACGACCAATGCGGCGGAAAAGGCGCCCATGCACACGGGCATGCTCTGGAGGAAGTAGCCGAATACGAATCCCGCGACCTTATTTTGGGGATTTCATATTTGCGCGGTTCCAGGTTGGCCGGAGGATGGCGAGACAGTGTGGCGGAGTGTGAGTTGAGGGTCGAGAGGAGGTAAGAAGAGAGGAAGAGGGGGAATGGGGGCACGTACGGAAACCATGATGAGGATTTCTTGGTAGATGCGATCAGCGAGGCGTTGGCCTTCGAAGTCCTATTTGCCCCCCAGCATCGTCAACCATCGGTTATGGTGGATCGTGTCGAGGGGGAAGGTCAAAACCAACAGTATGAGGCTCAGGCTCTCTTGTTGTGCTCTCGCTCTCAAAAGCTCGGGGGTGGGGAACGTACGATCTTGCCGTCGACGAGACTCTGTATCGTCTCCATGCTTGGCTCGTAGATGTCGAGGTGTGCGAAGTGCGGACTATCGTGCGCGTTTGGAAAGGTGCGGCGACGAGGTAAGCTGTAGCTGGCTGCTGGCAGAATGGAGAGGGTGGTTGTGAGCAAAGGAGGTCGAGGTCAAGTGCAAAGGCGCGCAACGCATAGAGGCGTGGCTAAGCCCTGCCAGCGAAACCAGCCCCGCTGTGGGTTTTTCCAATTTGATTTCGAGGCCCACACAAATTGATTTCGAGGCCCACCCAACTACGCCAGCAAACATCAGCCACCCGCACTCGAGCCACACGCGCGGACCGTGCACCCTCCACCCACCCCACACTTGGCAGTTGGTGACGCAGTCTATTCACTATCCGCGCTTTTTCCAACCAAAATACTTTCACTCAGTCACGATACTCAGTGCACACACACGCGCGCGCTTCAACGCAAACTGCAATCCCGCCGCCGTTTGATGGGCGCCGTTGCTTCATGCCAACGTTACCATGAGCAGCATCGTTTGCCAAGAACAAGAACCAGAACAACAAAAGGCAAAGAGGAGCAAGCACTGCTACGACCACCGCACCGCTCCCCACGCTGCCCAGCCGCTATCCGCGGCCAAACCAGCCTCCGAGCCAGCCCTTCTTCTTGTTCGCCGCCTCAGCGGCCAGCCTCGCCTCCTCCTCTTCCGCCAGCGCGTTACCCGGATCGTAGGCCGTAGAGACGTTGCCCACCTCTTCCTTCTCTTCCTCCACCGGCTCCTCTTCCACTTCTTCTGCCACCTCCGTCGTTTCCTTCACCGCTCCGGCCTCCTCGTGGGGGACGCGCTCCGGCTCCGCAGGCTGCTGGCGCTTTGCCTCGACAGTTCCGCGAGCGGCGCCGGCGCCGGTGCCCCGCTTCGCCTCCTGCAGCTCGCGCTCGCACTCGGCGACGACGTCCTGCGGGATCCGCTTGGCCTCGTCCAAGTCGACCGGGTCAAAGTCGACGTGCTTCTGTGCCATCTCCAGCAGCGCCTGCCCCGCTTTGGTGCTAGTCATGCCAGTGGCACTGTCCTTGCTCTTATCGCTGCCGCCGTTGCGCCTTCTGCTCCTCTTGCGCGCCGATCCAGGGGCGCTGCGTCCGGCGAGGTACATCTCCTTTTGGATCTGCCGCTTGAGCGCCTCGAGCGCCAGGTCCGACTCGTCAAACGCACTCTTGCCCGCCTGCAGCTGGTGAATGACGGGAGGGAAGTCGGCGTCCTCCTCCTCGACGTCCTCGGCGAGCTCGGCCGCCTGACGCGCCTGGCGCACGTAGAGCTGGGCCCGCGTGATGAGTAGCAGCGCCTGCGGCTTGGCGTCCGACAAGGAAAAGGCGCGCGCCAGGTGGCGCAGCAGCTCGCTCCTGTACCACGCCGCCTTGGCCTCCACGAGGCTCGATACGTCTGGCTCCGACTCAACCAGCGCGATCGACGCCATCGCGTTGAGGCTGATCTCGGCACCGTCAAGCAGCTTGGCCAGCGCCGGCACCGCTCGCGCACGTCGCCGCTTGGCGCGTCCCGCCGCCACGGCACGCGCGCGAGAGACGCGGGCGGCCGCCTGGCGCGAACGCAGCGCCCGCGTACCGCTGCGGGCGGGCCGGCGACGGTGGACGCGCGGCACGGTGCGCTTGGCCTTGGCGCGGGCGCCCGGCTGGTTGCGCTTGGGCAGCTTGGCCGCCTTGGCCGCCGCGGCGTCTTGCTGTCGGCGTGCCTTGGACTTGCCGGAACGCGCGCCCGAAGGCGTGCGCTTTTCGAGGCGCTTTTCGAGGTTGCTCCAGGCACGCTTCTCGCGCCGCTCCGACTTGCGCTCGACGTCGGCCACCAACCGCGAGTTGCGCGCAATCCGCAGCGCCAACAGCCGGTAGAGTAGGTAGTCGTGTGCCATCTGCAGATCCTTGCTCGCCGTTTCGTAGCGCGCGCTGTGGCTTTTGGCCAGCGCCTCGGCATTGTCCTCAACCAGCCTGCGGGCCACCTCCTCAGCGTCGGTCAGGGCGCTGAGCGCGCGGTCGAAGGGGTCCAGCTCGGTACGCCCTCCCCGTCCGATCTTGGAGGTGGAGGAACCAGACGCCTGCTGCGGCTGCGCCGGCGTAGACGACGATGAAGGAGACGCCGGGCCCGCCTCGGCGAGCGCCGCTTCGCGCTTCTTGGCCTTGCGCTGCGCGTGCGAGAGGCGAGGGCGCTTGCCGCGATTGGCCTTGTCGCCCTCTTGCCTGGTGGCGGCCTTGCTATCATCCTGCAGCGATCCGTTGCGGATCGCATCGTGCAGCGCCGCCTCCTCGGAGCGGACGCGGGTGATGGTGTCTAGCAGCTCCAGATTGCGCACGGGGATCTGGTGGCCGTGCCAAGTGATCGAGAGCGGCTCCGACTTGGCGGCGCCGTTCTTGGCGGCGGCCGCCTCGAGCTCGGCTACGAGGGCGTCGTAGCCGCTATAGACCGAGTTGCAGACCTCGGCGGTGGCGGTCTTGCGGGCAACGGTGTCCATGTTCTGCTCCGCCTCGCCGAGCTGGTAGGCGCAGTAGCGCATCTGGGCCTCTCCGGCGTCGACGAAGCTGTTGGCGAGCGCCTCGTTGCGGCTGGTCATGCTGTTGTCGGCGATGGCGTTGAGCAGGAGGCGCGCCACCGAGAGCAGCTCGAGCGCCTTGGACCACTGGTTGCGGTCAAAGGCGGCGATGCCCTTGAGTAGGACCGAGTAGGCGGCAGTCTCGGAGCGTGCGTAGACGTCGAAGCGGGCGTTGAGGGCGCAGACAAGCTGGTGGAGCGACGTGGACCACTGGACGGCGCGGCGGAGGCGCGAGATGCCACGCTGGCGCAAAGCTGGGTCCGCATCGTTCTCAAAGGCCTGGGTGCGGAGCTCCTGCGAGAAGGCCCAGGCACGCTCGGCCTCGAACAGGAGCAGCTGGGCGGGGCGCTCGTCATGGACGTCCTGGACCCGGAGCGTCTTTGGAGTAAATACGTTGCCGTGGCCCTTGGTGGCGGCGCTCTGGTCAGCGGCGGCCTGAGCCTTCTTGGGCTTCTTGCCGCGGGCGCCCTTGGCAACCTTTTTGAGCTTCTCGGCCGCGGCCTTCTGGGTACCGTCGGAGTGGGTCAGGGCGAGGATCTCGCGGAGACGGTGGGTCTTTTTGGAGCAAAAGTGGCGGTAGCGGGCGTAGTCTTGCTGTCGCATGCCGTGCTCGTTTCGTGCCTCGCTGATGAGCTGAAGGAGGGGTAGGGCGATGGTGGGGCCGCCCGCCTGGTTGGCGGCGGCGATGGCCTCGCTGTCGGCCAGGTCGATGTCCATGGCGGGGCGGGGCGGGCGGTAAGGGGAGGGAGAAAGGGAAAAAGGGGATATGAGTGGAGGCGAGGTAGTCCAGGCGATGGAAAGTCGGCGTGAGAAGGGGCGGAGGATGGATTGCAAAGTCAAAGGTGGGATGGGACACCGGGACGGAAGGGTGACAGCGGGCCGACCGAATTGGCGGAGAGGGGACGCGTGCAGGCGTGGGACACTCGGAATGCGTTGCCCCGCATCGCTTGCAAGAAGCGCGCAGGCCAGGCTGGCAACTTGACTTTGCGAGTGATCGGTCCGACGCGGCTCCGAAGGATGGAAGCGAGAGGTACACGTGCGCTGGGGTGGTGGCTCGAGCAGGGCCACGTTGGCACTCATGCATGTGACTACGACTTGTGCACGAGCCAGTCTGAGGCAACGTGTGCGCGACGTTGTGGTTTTTTGTCTGGGCGAGCCGCACACATTTAGTGGCGCGCGCACGCTTGGCTTGGCCTGTGCACCTTTGCTGCCGTTCTTCCGTTCCACGACATGCACTTACCCCGCCTATGTTCTATTCAGACTTACTGCTCTATCGCAGCCCCACCCTTGTTCTACCCTCGTTCTCTCCGCCTTTTCCTTCTGCCTCCCACCTTCCTACTTGGGCCCTCCCCACACCCTCGACGATCCATGCTTGGCGTTTCGCCCATTCATGGCCGCCATGCGGAGCGGCACCCGCTCTCCCAGACTGTCTCAAGCTATGCCCAGCTTAAAAGCGCTTCTTAGAGCTTCACGTTCCTATCTTCATTTGCGCCGTGTCGTCTCGCCGGCAGCCCACATCCGCCTTTGTCCCGCCAGGCTGGCCAGCCTACCTTGATATCTCTGCTCGCTGCCGATATGCAGGCCAATCTTCCTGCGGCTTGCTCGCCCACAACGCCGTCCACCGGGGCGGTCGTTAGCGGTGTCCGTGCTCGCTTGCTCCACCAACTTTATCGTTGGCTCGCCCTTCGACGTGGCAATCCAACCCAGCACAATCCGAGCCTAACCCTGAACTGGCCGGTCTGCTCGGCGTCGGGTCGAGCTTCAACACAAGGGCAGTGGCTCCTTGCCCTGCTCGCCCGTTGGCCGCTCAAAGTCAACCGCAACTGGGCAGACACGCGGTGATCGCGCCGCCGAGCAGCTCGCTCACCCTCGTTCGAGCCGCCCAGAGGCCTTGCTCCACCCGAATCTCGCTGCTTTCCACGCCCTTCCGCCCCAAGAGCATCCCGCTCTAGGCCGCTTGCCTATCGGAGCCTGAACGCACTGACCTTTCACATTCCAGGAGGCTCAAGCACACATGCTTTGCCTCGCGGCTCTTCCTGTCTGCGTTCCCCAAGCGTATCCAGCGTGGGTTGTGAGCTAGCGCCCCTACCACCGCCATTCCTAGAAGCTGCCCCCCACTGGGCCTTCCTGCTCGGCGTCTCTTAAAGCCTAGCTGTTCGGTGGCCATTCTCCCCTCCTTTCCACTTCCTCGCCTTTGCCTCCAACATTGCCCCACCTCAACGATCCCCTACAAGCCCTCAACAGAGCCTGCAGGAGCCTTTGAGCCCTACCCGCTCCCTCCCCTGCCACGCCGGGTCGTCCTTCAACCGACTACCCCCTGCCCTGGCATCCTATCCCGCCCTCGCCTTGCACCTCAACCTGCTCCTTCTCCTCGACATTCCTACTCCCGCTCTCCAAAGCCATCTGCACTTCTTTCCATTGAGCTCCACGGAAAATGTCGACCCTCTTCTCAAGCAGCATGACGGCCTCATCGCCGTTGGCGCCCCTCTACAGCTACGCGCCGGCCGCGTTGGTCCACCTGGTCGCTGCCGCAACAGTCCTGGTGACGGTTGTCGGTCTTGCGGCTTCCCTCAGCCCCAAGTTCCGATCTACGCTCGTCTTTTGCTATACTTGCTTCCTTCAACCGCTCGGCAAGGTGTCAAATCAGGCCGAGAGGCTCGACCGCTTCTACCAGAAGCAGGCCGATGGTGAGTAAGAGGCACGTCGTCGCAGCGTCGTATAGCCGGACCAGTAGGCTGACAAATCTTCCTGACTGCTCCGCCCTCGATAGTGTACGATGCTACTAGGACGGGGCTGCTGCGAGGACGAAAGACAATGCTCAAGTGAGTGCGCAGGGCAAGGAGTTCCCTCATGTCAAGAGCAAGCTTCAGGCTGGTCTGGTCCCGTACCATCCGTACTGACAACCTAGCTGCGCCGCGCTACATTGTCCTCCAGGCTCTGTGCCGCCCAGCTCCGCGAAATGCAGGCCTCCAACCCGGGCAAACCTCTTGTCTGGGTTGATATTGGCGGCGGTACCGGTAAGTATCATTCTTTTCCCTCTTTCTCCCCTTACCCCCCCCCCCCATTTTGTCGCACTCCGCAGTCTTTGGCGGCCCCAGCGCACCGTTCTGTTGGGATCAGATCGTTCTGACTCCCTGTTTTCTTTACCGCGCACTGCACCGTCGATGCCCACAGGCTGGAACATCGAGCAGATGAATGAATTCTTCCCCATCGCCGAGCTTTCGCAGGTCTACCTGATCGACCTCTGCGAACCGCTGCTCGAGGTGGCACGCAAGCGCTTTGCGGCCAAAGGCTTCTCCAACGTCCGCATCCTCTGTCAGGATGCCTCGGAGTTCATGCTGCCGGGCCTTGCAGCGGACCAAAAGATCGATCTCTTCACCTGCTCCTACTCGATCTCGATGATCCCGCCGTTCTACGCGGTGCTCGACCGCATCAACGACTTTCTCGAGCCGCAGACGGGCGTCTTTGGCGTCGTCGACTTTTACGTCTCGGGCAAGGCATCGCCGGCCGACAAGGCTCCCTGGATCGGCGGCGACACGCGTCGGCAGTGCGGCTGGCTCTCGCGCTGGTTCTGGAGCCTCTGGTTCTCGCTCGACCACATCGAGCTCCACCCTGCCCGCCGTGATTACCTCGAGCACAAGTTCGGCACCATCAAGTGCTACAACGGCCGCAACAATTTTATCATCCCCTTCATCGTCCGCATCCCCTACTACATTTGGCTCGGTGTTTCGAGGCAGAGGGACACGAGCAAGGCGGTCCAGGCCTTTGAGGTCGAGGCAGGTAACCGGGTCGTCGTACCACCGTCGTTCCCCGAGCTGGCCGGCCTGCACGATAGCTACGGTGCCGCCGACGACGTCGACGAGAAGCTTGCCGACGGCCCCATTACCGGCCGCTCGCTCGCCTCTTTGCGCGACATGTCGTCCGCCTCCGTCGACAACGTCTCGAAGCTGATCCGCCGACGCGCCTCAGCCGCCACTGAGAGCGATTCGGGCAGCGAAAAGGCCGTCAAGCTGGAGCTCGGTCCGCACTTCCCGCTGAGCTCGTTCCACTACCAGAAGCGCCAGTGGCGGCTGCCGTTCATCGACAACCAGTTTAGCGACATGTTCCGAACCTGGATCTACGGCTTCACGTGGGAGGACCCCTACGTCGACATGCAACACCTCGACCTCGGACGCGACGACTCGATCCTCTGCATCACAAGCGCTGGCGACAACGCGCTGCACTACGCCGTCGACGGCCGGCCGCGACGGATTCACGCGGTCGATATGAACCCATGTCAGGGCCACGTGCTGGAGCTCAAGCTGGCGTGCATCACGGCGCTTGACTACGAAGAGATGTGGGCCCTGTTCGGAGAGGGCCGCATCGACAACTTCCGCCACCTGCTCGACACCAAGATCTCGCCGTACCTCTCGTCCCACGCCTACCAATTCTGGCGGCTCAACACGTCGGCCTTCGACAAGGCCTTTTACTTCCGCGGCTACTCGGGCCACGCGCTGCGGCTGGCCAAGGTGGCCTTCAGCATCACGGGCGTGCGCAAGCACGTGGAGCGGATGTGCAACGCCGACACGGTCGAGGAGCAGCAGGCGATCTGGGACAGCAAGGTACGCTCGACGCTGATCAACAAGCCGCTTATCCGGCTGTTCCTGTCGAACCCGGCGTTCTTGTGGAACGCGCTCGGCGTGCCGATGAACCAGTACCAGATCTTCCTCAACGAAGGCGTCAGCGCGGAGCAGTTTGCCATCGACACGCTCGACTCGATCCCTTCGCGATCGCTCATCAAGAACAACAACTACCACTATCAGCTGTGCCTCCAGGGCAAGTACACGCGCGAGTCGTGCCCGCTCTACCTTAAGCCGGAAGGGTTCCGTACGCTAAAGGAGCAGGCGCTCGAGAACGGGCTCGACTCGTACCGGCTGCACACGGATTCAATCGTCAATGTGCTGCGCGGGATGGAGGACGAGTCCCTGACGCGAGCGATCACGATGGACCACATGGACTGGTTCGACCCGGTGACGCCCGGGACGCCGGCACCGACGCTCAAGCAGGCGCGCCGCGACAGCGACCGCAGCGTGAGCGACCTGGACCGAGAGGTACGCGAGCTGTCGCGCGTCATCCGCAAGGGCGGCGCCGTCTTCTACCGCAGCGCCGCCAAGCGACCGTGGTACAACGAGCGCTTCGAGAAGATGGGCTTCAAGGTGTCGCCTGTCCACATCCGCGAGACGGGCAAGCCGATCGACAACGTCAACATGTATGCCAGCTTTTACAAGGCAGTCAAGGTGTAGAGAGAGGCCCTCTTGCTTCCGGCGCCAGGGACCTCCGGAGGGCGGTCGAGGTTGGCCCGGTTGAACCGGGGTCCTTGTTTCTGTGACGATAATGTGTGATGAAACGTGAAGATGGGAGGGTGGATTGGTAGGAGATATGTCTATAGTGTGTCGCTGCGCTGCGTCTTGTGGCCATCTTTTTTTTTTTTTGTATCTTTTGGTTCCTGTTGCTTTAGTAATGATTTTTGGTGTGTTATGTTTTCGATGGAATGCCGACGGCGCAGTGCCCCCCTCTTTCCCCTCTTTCCGGCTGTGCACGATACGAGCGCTAGACGTGACGACTGTTCGGTGTTGACGCGGCAAGTGCATCCTTGTGTTCGATCGAAGGTGTGTGGTGTTCCGGTAAGCCCTGGTTCTCCCGTATTGGGAAAGGGAAGCGGGAAAAGGGAGGGGCGACGGGGAAACAGAAAGCGAGGGTTGCGGGTTTTCCTTTGTTTCGTTTTATTTCGTTTAATTTTTCTTTTTGTGTCTTTTTCTGTTTTCTTTTGTGATGCGCAGCAGGTCATGCGTGGCGATGGACATGCAACGGGGCGCTTGAAGCCGAGCCGGTCCCGATAAATAACGAGAGTGGTCGCCTTCTTTTTTTCTCTTCTTTTTCTCGAACAAAAGAAGGACGTAGCGCAACAATGGAGATGGGGAGAGGAAAGGGGGTTGGGGGGGGGTTCCCCGAAACCCGGCCCGTCGTGCATTCGGTTCGGTCCGGGCACGGGCACGGGTCGGCTGGGGAAAGAAAAGAGTTCGAAAGAACAGAGAACAGTAACGCCCCTTTTCTTGGCTGAAAGAAGAAGGCGGTGGACTGCCGATGAATAGTGATGAATGCGTCTCAACTCCCCCACCCGCCCGCTGTTTTTTTAGTCGGATCATTCAAGGACCGCTGAGGAGTGAAGCGAGTCTGTATCTTGTTCTCTTTGTTTGGTTCCAACATGGACTTGAGACCAGAGAATAGTACGAAAACGGGCGCAGTACCAAGGCTATGTTGCCAAGGAGCGAGGCTCGTGGCTGGGTTGGGAAGTACAGGTGTGCAGAACGCTCCTTTGAGGGCCTGACCTGGAACCGTCCTAGAGGAGAGTAGAAGTGATTAGGGGAGGGAAGGGGAGGCAGAGGCTTGGCGAGCATGAGGCCAAGAGCCTCCTCGGTGCCACCGACGTTTGAGGTTACATCGCTGGCATCGTCTCAGTTTGGTGTGGGCCCCACCTAGCGCCAACTTTACCATCCCTGCTCCCCTCTTTTTTCTCCCACTCCTTCATTTGGTGGTAGATCTTTTTCCTCCTCCTCCTCCTCCCCCCCCCCTAAAAAAAACAAAATAAAATAAAATAAAATAAAAAAATAAATAAAAAATAAATAAAAAAATAAAATAAAAAAAAAAACAAGGCCAAAGTCCGTTACCTCAGTCACAAACGCGGCACTCTTTTGCTTTGGAGCGAATCGAGGCCAAGTATGCTGCAAAGTTGTATGGACGGTAGTTTAAGGAAAAGAAGGCAAAAGGGAAACCATCCTAAATTAAATATCGAGCTAAGAGCTGCATAGAAGCCAAATCGGTCCCTGGTGGGGCGTTTAGGTAGTATGAGCTTCCGTGTTTTCCTATATTTTATTTTACTTTTATTTTATCTTTATATTATCTCTTTTGTCTTCTTTTTTCTCCTTTGTCGAGTTAAGGGAAAACCATCTGTCGATTCCTATTGGGAGGGCTTCTCTTCCTCACAGAATAGAGCAAAAGGTCTGTGGACCCAGCACGGCGTTCTCCGAGCAAGGCGGAAAAAGCGGAAAGGACGGAAGTGGAGCGAGAAGAGGACAATGGCGGTGGTGTATGAGCTCAACGACGGGGAAAAAGAGTGTGTGCGGAGCCAAATCAGGCGCGCGTCGTCAACGCGATGGGCCTAAAGGAAGGCGAAGCGGGCGGGGGTGAGTTCGGAGTAGGGTTTCAATGCTCGACCTGGCGCTGTGCAAACGCCTCGAGATGCTTACCTTTGTGCTTGTCTTGGTGATGCTTGTTTCTTTTTCTCTACTTTGACTTTGGGGCACCGAGCAACCTCCTTCACAGACCAACCTGAGGCTATTCTTGATCCTAAAGAAGGAAATGCCATAGCAGGACGAGGGCTTTGCGATGCCGCCTTTTTATTTTGTTTTATCGAACCATGTTCTGCGCAGAGTCAAGAAAAGTGGGGACGGGAAAGGTGTGGCTGAAGCGACTAGGGTTCATGGCGCCACCGAGTTGAACCTCGGCCCGCCTCCCTGCCATCATTTATTTTCACTCGCGACGCTGCGTGAAATGAAGGGACGGCTAGAGACACCGGCGTCGTGTGGTGCAGCAACGAACAGTGACACTTCGCTGTTCAGGGGGTAGGCCGTCACTCGCCCTTGCGCCTATCGATAAGGTAACGGTAAGTTAGGAACGAATATTCCAAGGAGAGGAGGGCGAAGAGCGAAGAGCGACGGGCGACGGGCAACGGGCAACGGGCAACGGGCAACGGGCGAC
>JALNIF010002785.1:0-15839 GCA_026284005.1 Thecaphora frezii | reverse complement strand
TTTTGAGAGGGCGTACTGTATCCTACGTTCTATCGGCTGGAGTAGAGCTTGGACGGGGACGAAGTGGGCGAACGATGGACGGCGAAGGTCGAGTTTTATGAGGTTGCCTGCAAGCAGGAACCCGGCCTTTGGCAGCGGGGCCGAATGTAACGCTGCAAACCGCCCGGTGCGCGCGTTTGGAAGCACAGAGAGCCAAGCAGGGGTGAGGGGCAAGGGCATACGACGCAAACCCCGTACAGCGGTGGAGCAAGGGTGGTGAGGGTGCTTGCGCAGAGTGTGGTGGGAATGTGACTCGGGCCCAGCCAACGCCGTGCTTCGTGCCCCTTGTCTTCCATCTTTCGATATCGATTGATCACCAATCCCTGTCACCCATTCCATCACCCCCCTCTTTCCTCCCCAAAGGAACCTCGTACCTCCCTCTCGACCCTCTCCTTCCCCGACCAAGGATCCTTTGTGATCGCATCCCTTGTGGACATCACCTGCCCAACATGGCGGCGGTGCCCAAGCCTGCGGACGCAAAGGCCGGCGGGAAGGCGACCGTCCTGCTGGGAAGCCAGTGGGGTGACGAAGGCAAAGGTTGGTAGCTCCTCTCTCACGGCCGTCCCACACCAGCTGCGCTGGGCTCCTCGTGGCTGGCGACGGCGGCCATGGTCGTCGCCTTGTTGCGGATCCTACCGCTGGCCCCTCGTTCCGGTCGCGGCCATGTTATCAACGTGTCCGTCTGCCCCGGGAGCATTCTTGGCTGATCCTGCTTCCCCTGCAACCTTCCCGCGGCCGACCTCGACCCTGCTCCCGTGTCCCTCTTCTCGCTCCACAGGAAAGCTGGCCGATGTCCTCAGCGGTCAGATGGACGTCTGCGCTCGTTGCGCCGGTGGCAACAACGCTGGTCACACCATCGTCGCCCACGTGAACGGCGTCAAGACCAAGTTTGACTTCCACCTCCTTCCCTCTGGTGAGCATCGACCGCGAGTGCCTCGGCCGCCTGCCCTTCGATCCAAAAGCTCCGAGAAAGAAGAAGATGTAGAAAGCAGCGCCGGCTCACGCTGATCCTCTGCCGCTGCTGCCGACTGCTTTGCTGTTCCCATGCCCCGTCGTGCACAGGTCTCGTTAACCCGCGATGCGCCGGCTTCATCGGATCCGGCGTCGTCGTGCATGTCCCCTCCTTCTTTGCCGAGCTCGACACGCTCCAGAAGAAGGGCCTCAACTGTGACGGCCGTCTCTTCATCTCGGACCGGGCCCACCTGGTCTTTGACTTCCACCAGGTCGTCGACGGCCTCAAGGAGGTCGAGCTGGGCGGTAGCAGCATCGGCACCACCAAGAAGGGCATCGGTCCGGCCTACTCGTCCAAGGCCTCGCGTTCGGGTCTCCGCGTCCACCACCTCTACGATCCGGAGCTCTTTGCCACCAAGTTCCGAAAGCTGGTCGAGGGCCGCTTCAAGCGCTACGGCCATTTTGAGTACGACACTGAGGGCGAGATCGCGCGGTACAAGGCCTTTGCCGAGCGCCTCCGTCCCTTCATCGTCGACGGCATCGCCTTCATCCACACCGCGCTCTCGTCCAACCGGCGCGTGCTAGTCGAAGGCGCCAACGCGCTGATGCTCGATATCGACTTCGGCACATACCCCTTCGTCACCAGCTCGTCGACCTCGATCGGAGGCGTCTGCACGGGTCTCGGCATCCCGCCCACGGCCATCGGCGACGTCATCGGCGTCATGAAGGCCTACACCACCCGCGTCGGAATGGGCCCCTTCCCGACGGAGCTCAATGACGAGATCGGACACCACCTCCAGGAGGTAGGCGCCGAGTACGGCGTCACCACCGGACGAAGGCGCCGCTGCGGCTGGCTCGACCTCATGATGATGAAGTACTCGTGCATGATCAACGGCTACACGAGCCTCAACCTGACCAAGCTCGACGTGCTCGACAACCTCAAGGAGCTCAAGGTCGCCATTGGCTACACTGTCGACGGAAAGGAGCTCACCAGCTTCCCCGCTGACCTCGAGGTGCTCGCCAAGGTTGAGGTGCAGTACAAGACCTTCCCGGGCTGGGAGGGCGACATCTCCAAGGCGAGCACGTTCGAGGAGCTGCCGCCGACTTGCCGCGAGTACGTCGAGTACGTCGAGCAGTTCCTCGGCGTCAAGATTGAGTGGATCGGCGTCGGCCCCGCGCGGGAGTCAATGATCCACCGAGCCTAGACAACGAGGCTGAGCACTCGCGTACACCGCTTTGTCCAGCGATCCCCGCCAGGCTGCACGAAGGCTGGGCGACGCCTGGTCGCCGCAGCCAAAACCGGAAGTCTAGAGGTGCGCTCTGCAAAGAACGATGTACAACAGAAGAGATGGGTCTCAAATGAAGTACGATTCGTGTCCAACCGATCGACCGGGGGATTGGTGTGTGTGTGCCCCTGCGATGGAAACCGGACAAACGTGGGGATAGAACGCCGTGTGTGTACAGGCACGCTGCAGCCGTCTCTTTGCACTGCCGCCAGTGTCCATTGCCTATGCGCCCTTGCTCGTCAGTGGATGGTGCCCGCTGCCGTGCGAGGCATCCCGGGCTGTCGATCTCTTCTAACGACGGGTTATCGTCTCTCAGCGTGAAGCGGTGGCCGTGATGGGCGGATTACGCGCCATTCAGCCACCGTTGTCCATAATCTTCAAAGTCAGAGAGTGCGCTCGTCACAACCGAAAGGCATCGGCAAAGACGATCCAAGCGGAATCGGGTGCCGTGGGTGGTCTTATGGTCGTCGACACCGCACCTCTACAGTCCCGACGACGACCGCACCTACGACCCGGCCGAGATAGGAGGACCTTCGGGAGGAAACGGAGCCAGGCGGCGCTCGCCGGGTCGCCAGCCTAGTCCCCCTTGCTGGATTGGGCTCGCCTGTCTCGGTCAAAACCGGCCAGTGGACCCATGGCTCGAGGAGGGCTAGCCTGCTGGTTTTCTTCTTCTAAAGTCGGAGTTGTGGATGCAGATGTGACTCGACCAAACGCATGGGCGAGGCAAATGGTTGGCTGCTTTCTTCCCCCTGGAAGTTTTTTTCGAACCTTTGACTTCTGATTCGCCGCTGGCAAAAACCTGGACCGCCGAATTCCAAAATCAGGGTGCGGTGGTTCGTCGGCTTATGCGCTTGTTTTTATTCGACTGAGATTAGATGCGTTGATGGCAGAGGATCAGATGCGCCTCGTTGCGTAGCCCTAAGGCTCGACCAGAAAAAGGGCCCCGGCCCGGCCTTGTCCTTCCGCGTCCGTAAGACCAGCGACCAACGGACGTCAAGCGGTTATGAGGAGCTGCACACCTTGCAGCAGCAGCCGTTCGCAAACTCAGCCGCTTGCCCTGCCCATGCCGGTGGGTTGCTCTGGGCCTGCCGGGCGAGCTGCGCGTTGCTTTTTCATTTCTCTACCTGATCTCTGTTGTCCGCCCGTTTGGTTTTGTGGTGGGTGCTTGCTTTGGCTTTCTTGCGACGCGGCCGAGTCAGCCGTCGCACGACCAAGCGATGCGCAAGCCTGCAGGTTCAGCACGCTTGTCCGCCAGCATGGTTGTCAACCAGCGCGGGGAGCGAGCCTGTAGCCACGTAAGCTACTGTCCGACCAATCAGATCCGGCTGATCACCAACGAAGCGGGCCGTACACGGTCGTAGCTGGCACCCAGGACAGCCGCCTCGCCTTGCTGCAGCTGCTCGAGCTAGATGTACCCAGCTGTACTTTCATAGACAGCCTGTAGCCGCTAGCACGCTGCCAAAAGCTTAGCTTGTCATCGGTAAGTCTCGAGGCGAAGTCCAGGCATTCCAAAGCTCACCCAAGCTGCTTGACTTGCACGCTGCAGACGTTTGGCGCCCACATTTCCCCATCCCAACGTCCCAAATAAAGTCATGTCGTTCCAACGTCTTGCAGTGCCGGTATCGCCGCACCGGCTGTCGGCCGACCTTGCTAGTCACACGCGGGTTCTCGGTGACAAGAGCAATAGATTGGGAAAGAAGGCATGCGGCACTCATCGTACCTTAAGTAGCTACTCTGCGTCTCAACCTCAGCTGCTGCAAGCGCAGCTCTCGGCCGAGATACACGCCGACACTTGCTTCGTGTGTGTGCCGACGCCCTGAGCGATTCGCCAAGGCCAGCGTCGGATAGCCGTCGTAGGATGGATTGCATGCGCACTCGCTGCTTCTCATAGGACAAAGCCAGCCTGCTTTTAGTTGATTTAAGAATCCCACTGCTGAGGCGTTCTGAGACGGAACATGCCGACCATTTCATCGGCGCCGTAGCGGCAGCAGGCCGGCAGCCTCTCGGTCTTCTTCCGATGCGGGCCGCAACCCGCCGTGACTGGTGAGCGCTCTTGCCAAGCATCAGCAGCATGTGTATGGGGGTCAATCGAAGTTATCAACTGGCGCGCAAAGGTTCCTATAGTTATTGCATACGTGTCGAGGATATCCAGGTCGAGGCAGAGGTGGGCTGTGACGGCCCTCCCAGCTGTAGGTCCCGCTGCAAGTGTGGTCCACACGCAGCAGGAAGCAGCTACAACAGTTACGGCGAAACGAGGAGACGGTCGAGTTCCAAGCGCTGGAAAGTGGCTGACGAGTGCTGTAGTCGGTCTTCTCCGTCTTGAACGGACTCCAGCCTCGAGGCTCGCTCTTCCTCGAAGCGTTGGTGGCTCCCCTCAGCGGCGCCCTTTTGTTCCCGCCTCTACAAGCTGACCGTCTTCCTTCTCGTCTTTCTTGTCATCCTTCTTCCACCATCAACTCCATTCCATCCTGCCTTTCCCCTTCCAATCCGCTGCTATCCGCCCAATCGACCAGGAAGAAGCCCCTGCATCGTCCAGCCTCCTCTTCCAACCTCTTGCCACTCCCGCTTCTGCCGCCTTCTTCGTCCCCAAACACCCTTTGTCTACAACCAAAAGCCCCTACGGCCTCAGCCGAGCGATCGGCATCGAAAAACATATCTGATCCCCTCACCGTCCCTCCAAAGCATTGCGAGGAAACGAAACTTTGCATCTAGGTGAGTCTTCCTGCGGATACGAATGCTCCGTCGGTTCTGGTTGTTTGGGCGCACCGTCAAGCGAAGCGGGCTTTCCGGGGCCCGGCCACACCTTTGGCATCCGTGGTGGCTCCTTCCGCGATGTTTCGCTCCTGTCGCAGGTCCGCGCAATGCCGCAGGGGGGGCGCAGAGAGGAGCGCAGGGATGCCGTGAGCTCAACCTCCCGTCGGTCATCAGCGACGGGGAAGTGTGGGCGCGATCGCATTTGCGGGGGAGCAGGGTCGCTTCGGGGGTCCGTCTAATCTGTGGCCAATCAGGCTGCGTGGATCCCAATCTCCGCGGCTCTGGCCATCTTCCAGCTCTGCGGAGGCGAGTGCACGCGTGGGTCGTGGAGTATCAAGGCGCCAGCGCGCCAGCGGCGGTCCAGATCTCGGCCTCCGCCGCGTGATTTGCCGAAAAAGCTTAGCTGGGCGGTACGGTTGATGCGCCCTCATCGTGAGCGCGTGTGCGTCAGCAGCGGTTTCGGGCCTTCTACCGTCTCGGGAGTTTTTTCAATTTTTTTTATTTTTATTTTTATTTTTATTTTTATTTTTATTTTTTTATTTTTTATTTTTATTTTTTTCCCTCCTCCTGTCTGGGTAGTGCTGCTGCTTGGCAACTCAGATGTCGCTGTCGATGCGGTCCTCCGCCTCTCGCACGGGACAAGGGTATCGCGTGAGCAGCCCGTCGAGGTCGGACGACGCCTCGGTGTCTCATATGCGTGTAGGGGCCCTGCTTACCCTAATATGGGTGTAGGATGCGGCTCGCAGCATGGGGGTCTTGATTGAGCTTAAAATTGGGCCCTTTCACCTTGCTGGCAGGCCCTTCCCGGCGAAACCCTTGGATTTCTGGATTTTCAACTTTTCTTCCCCACTTTGCCGCGTCGGGCTTCGCTTCTTCCTCGGTTCGATTTGGGCAAGTGAGAGCTGGTATTTTTTTCTTCTTTCGAGACGCGCATTCGGAATGGGCGGGCGGCGTCTTTGGGGCATTTGCAACAGAGGCTCGTCTGATTGGACCGGCGACAATGAAACGGGCGTGGGCCGACACAGCTTCCTGCCCCCATTTGGGTTACGTACGGCCCTGTGGGCGCTGGATGCAGTCCGTGTGTGCAGCTGGCCAGCGTGCCCGCCTCGACGCTCTGCGCTGCGCGGCTGTGCTCGGTGCATCGCCGCTCTTCTTCTCGCGCGCGCTATTTGCCCTATTCGCCCACCGTGAAAGCGCCACACACTTAGCTGTACGTAGCCTGGGCTGGGACTGACCTCAAATATTTCTGCCCTCTGCCTCCTCTTCCACCCTTCTTTCTTCCCCCTTCCCCCCTCGCGATCTTGCACAATTGTCCGCTCGCTTTTTCCTTCTCGCTTCACCTTTCGTCGCCGTCCACCGTCATCCGATCGCCACCGTTACACCAACAGACCCGCCGGTCGAGCCTATCTTTGGAGTTGCTTCTTTCCACGCACGCCACGCCACGCATCTGTATTCTTCGAGAGAGTCTGTAACAAGAGTCCGAGCCGAATACCCCCGGTCCAAGCACATCAAGCCCGCCCGGACCACATAGCATCCTTCCCTTCGTCGCCAAGCAGCATCCGCGCATCCGCTTCCGCTTCGCTAGAATCTACGCCACGGTTTCGAGCGCAGCCATCCCGTAAACCTCTCGGGAGCACAAAAAAGCTACAGCAAGGGCCGCCACCTCCAACCCTCCTTCATCCTTTTCTCACCCACTTACCTCCGCACATCTAGTTGCTGGAATGGCTTCGTCGGTCACCCTCAGGACCCCCAAGCACTCCCGACACGTCGAGACGCACAACGCCGAGCTCGCCGGTATCGACGAGGAGGCCATCTCCTCCCAGGACTTTGCCACCAGCGGCTATGACGAGGTGAAGCGTGCCGCCGACTCGTGGGCTGGGTCGCTGCCCGCGGCCCAGGGCCTCTACGACCCCGACAATGAGAAGGACGCATGCGGTGTCGGTTTCATGTGCCAGATCAAGGGCAAGCCGGCGCACAAGATTGTATCGGACGCCAAGCAGCTGCTCTGCAACATGACCCACCGAGGTGCCGTTGGTGCCGACGCCCGCGACGGTGACGGCGCTGGTGTCATGACTGGTATCCCCGACCACTTCTTCCGCCGCGAGGCCGAGCGCGACATTGGCTTCAAGCTTCCTCCGCTGGGACAGTACGCTGTCGGCAACCTCTTCTTTGACCCCACCAGCGAGGAGGCGAGGAAGAAGCAGATCGACACCTTCACCGGCCTCGCCGAGAAGTTCCACCTCCGCGTCCTTGGGTGGCGAGAGGTGCCTGTCGATAACACCATCCTCGGACCGGCCTCGAAGAGCAAGGAGCCCAAGATCCTCCAGCCCTTCGTCGTCCTCGGGGACCATTACGGGGCCGGCAACGAGCCCCAGAGCACTGACGTCGCCTTTGACGACCAGTACTTTGGCCGCCAGCTCTACGTGCTGCGAAAGCACTCGACCCACACCATTGGCCTGGCCAACTGGTTCTACATTTGCTCGCTCAGCCCCAGCAACATCATCTACAAGGGTCAGCTGAGCCCGGTGCAGGTCTACAACTATTACCACGACCTCAACAACGTCCACTACGCGTCGCACTTTGCGCTGGTCCACTCGCGTTTCTCGACCAACACGTTCCCCTCGTGGGACCGCGCGCAGCCCATGCGATGGGCCGCGCACAACGGTGAGATCAACACGGTCCGCGGCAACAAGAACTGGATGCGGGCCCGCGAGGGCCAGCTCAAGTCCGAGACGTTCGGCGACGAGCTCGACATGCTCTACCCCATCATCGAGAGTGGCGGCTCCGACTCAGCTGCGTTCGACAACGTCCTCGAGCTGCTCGTCATCAACAATGTGCTGACGCTGCCCCAGGCCGTCATGATGATGATCCCCGAGGCGTGGCAGGGCGACGGCGCCCACATGGACCCGGCTAAGACGGCCTTCTACCGATGGGCCGCCTGTCTGATGGAGCCTTGGGACGGTCCCGCGCTCTTCACCTTCGCCGACGGCCGCTACTGCGGTGCCAACCTCGACCGCAACGGTCTTCGACCTTGCCGATACTACGTCACCGACGACGACATCATGATCTGCGCCTCCGAGGTGGGCACCATCTCGATTGCGCCCGAGAAGGTGCTGCTCAAGGGTCGTCTCCAGCCCGGTAAGATGCTGCTCGTCGACACCGTCGAGGGCCGTATCGTCGAGGACCGCGAGCTGAAGATGTCGACCGCGCAGCGCGCCGACTTTGCCGCGTGGATCGAAAACCAGATGCTGCGCCTGCCCGAGATTGTCGACAAGGTGCGACGCGACACTGGCAACGCCATCGCGCCGGTGCTCGACTCGGAGCGCCTCAGCACCGACCCCAAGCTGCTGACGTTCGGCTACACCGCCGAGCAGATCAACCTGCTGATGCTGCCGATGATGGCCGACGGCAAGGAGGCGCTCGGATCGATGGGCAACGACGCCCCGCTCGCCTGCATGTCGACGAGCGCTCGCCTCATTTACGACTACTTCCGCGAGCTCTTCGCCCAGGTCACCAACCCTCCGATCGACCCGATCCGAGAGTCGATCGTCATGTCGCTCGAGCAGTACGTCGGACCCGAGGGCAACCTTCTCGAGATGCGCCCTGAGCAGTGCCACCGTCTGCTGCTGCCCTCGCCCATCCTCAGCATCGACGAGATGAACGCCATCAAGCAGCTGCACACCGTCCACGCTGACTGGCCCAGCAAGACGATCGACATCACCTTTGACAAGGGCGCTGGCCTGACCGGCTACGAGGAGACGCTCGACCGCGTCTGCAGCGAAACGTCGCAGGCCATCCGCGACGGCTACCGCGTCGTCATCCTCTCGGACCGCGCTGTCGGTCCCGACCGCGTCAGCATTAGCTCGCTCGTCGCCTGTGGTGGTGTCCACCACCACCTGATCCGCAACAAGGAGCGAAGCAAGATTGCGCTCATGGTCGAAACGGCCGAGGCCCGCGAGGTGCACCACATGTGCGTCCTCGTTGGCTACGGTGCCGACGCCATCTGCCCGTGGCTCGCGTTCGAGGCGATGCTCAAGGTCTCGCGCGAGGGCCTGCTCAAGGTCGATCTCAGCCCCGAGCAGATCATCGACAACTGGAAGCACGCCGTCGACAACGGCATCCTGAAGGTCATGTCGAAGATGGGTATCTCGACGCTCTCGTCGTACAAGGGCGCACAGATCTTCGAGGCGCTCGGCCTCGACCAGAGCGTCATCGACCGCTGCTTCGCTGGCACTGCCTCGCGTATTAGCGGTTCCACCTTTGAGCTGCTCGCCATGGATGCGCTCGAGCTCCACGACCGCGGCTACCCGTCGCGCGAGACTGTGGTCGTGCCCGGCCTGCCCGAGAGCGGAGAGTACAAGTACCGCCACGGAGGCGAGGCGCACATCAACAACCCGCTCACCATCTCGCACCTCCAGGATGCGGCGCGCGAGAAGAACCAGTCGGCCTGGGACGCCTACTCCAAGGCCTCGCACGAGGCGGTCAAGGCCACCTCGCTGCGTGGACTGCTCGACTTCGACTACAGCAAGGCGCGGGCGATCCCCGTCGACCAGGTCGAGCCCTGGACCGAGATCGTGCAGCGCTTCTGCACCGGCGCCATGTCGTACGGTTCCATCTCGATGGAGGCGCACTCGGCCCTCGCCATCGCCATGAACCGCCTCGGAGGCAAGTCTAACACCGGCGAGGGCGGTGAGGACCCCGAGCGGTCCATCCCGCTGCCCAACGGAGACTCGCTCCGATCCAAGATCAAGCAGATCGCTTCGGGACGTTTCGGTGTCACGAGCAACTATCTCGCCGACTCGGACGAGCTCCAGATCAAGATGGCCCAGGGCGCCAAGCCGGGAGAGGGAGGCGAGCTCCCGGGCCACAAGGTGTCGCCGTCGATTGCGCGCACGCGTCACTCGACCGCCGGCGTCGGCCTCATCAGCCCGCCGCCGCACCACGACATCTACTCGATCGAGGACCTGAAGCAGCTCATCTACGACCTTAAGTGCTCTAACCCGCGCGCGCGCATCAGCGTCAAGCTCGTGTCCGAGGTCGGCGTCGGCATTGTTGCGTCGGGTGTCGCGAAGGCCAAGGCCGACCACATCCTGATTTCGGGACACGACGGCGGTACCGGCGCTTCGCGATGGACCGGTATCAAGTACGCCGGTCTCCCTTGGGAGCTTGGTCTCGCCGAGACGCACCAGACGCTGGTGCTCAACGACCTGCGTGGCCGTGTCGTCGTCCAAACCGACGGTCAGCTCCGAACCGGAAGGGATGTCGCTATCGCCTGTCTGCTCGGTGCTGAGGAGTGGGGCTTCGCCACCACGCCCCTGATTGCGCTCGGATGCCTGATGATGAAAGTGAGTATCGCAGCGTGCCGCTGTTCTCCACACGCTCACTTGCGCGAATTCTATCATCCCAAAGCGACGTTCGACTGACCTCGTCTTCCTCTTGCCTCCTTTGCCTTCACTTTTCGAACCCACTAGGCCTGCCACCTCAACACCTGTCCGGTCGGTATCGCCACTCAGGACCCTCAGCTCCGTGAGAAGTTCGCCGGCCAACCCGAGCACGTCATCAACTTCTTCTACATGCTGGCTGAGGAGCTGCGAGCTATCATGGCCAAGCTGGGTCTCCGCACCATCAACGAGATGGTTGGCCGAGCCGACCTGCTCAAGGTCGACGACAGCCTGCGCAACCCCAAGACGCGCAACCTTGACCTCAGCCCGCTGCTCAAGCCTGCGCACGAGATGCGACCCGGCGCCGCTACCTACAAGGTGCGACAGCAGGACCACAAGCTCTACGTCCGACTCGACAACAAGTTCATTGACGAGGCCGAGCCGGCCCTCACCGAAGGTCTTCCCGTCACCATCGACTGCGAGGTTGTCAACACCGACCGAGCGCTCGGTGCCACCCTCTCATACCGCGTGTCGAAGCTCTACGGCGAGGAGGGTCTCCCGCGCGACACGATCCACATCAACGCTAAGGGTTCCGCCGGCCAGTCGTGCGGCGCCTTCCTGGCCCCCGGTATCACGGTCGAGCTCGAGGGTGACGCCAACGACTACCTCGGCAAGGGCATGTCGGGAGGTCGCCTGATCGTCTACCCGCCCAAGAACTCATCGTTCAAGGCCGAGGAGAACATCATCGCGGGTAATGCTTGCTTCTACGGCGCCACCTCGGGTCACGCCTACGTCCGCGGTATCGCCGCCGAGCGTTTCGCCGTCCGAAATTCGGGCGCCCACATCGTCGTCGAAGGTGCCGGTGACCATCTGATGGAGTACATGACTGGTGGACGGGTCGTGGTGCTCGGTTCGACGGGACGCAACGTCGCCGCCGGTATGAGCGGAGGTATCGCCTACGTCCTCGACATGAACCGCGACTTTGCCAGCAAGTGCAACACCGAGATGGTCGAGCTGGGCCCGGTCAAGGAGCCGCAGGACATTGCCGAGCTGCGCAACCTGATCGAGAACCACCGCCACTACACCGGTTCCACCGTCGCCGACCACGTGCTGCGCGACTTCCACCACCTGCTGCCGCGCTTCGTCCGCGTCATGCCGCTCGACTACAAGCGCGTGCTCGAGGAGGAGGCGGCGCGGGCCGCCGCCGAGAAGAAGCGATCGAGCCACGTCGACCTGCTTGGCACCCTCTCGCGCCACGGAAGCCAGGTCGACGTCTCGGTGTCCGAGGACCTGCCCAAGGACAACGCCGTCGACAACGTCCGCGAAGTTCCCGCCGCTAAGCCGGCCGAGCCAGCCGTCGTCGACGTCGAGGACTCGATGGTTGACGACGAGACCGCCAAGGCGCGCCTCAACAAGCTCGACAAGACGCGCGGCTTCATGAAGTACAAGCGCCTCGGCGAGCACTACCGTGCTCCGGGTAAGCGTATCAAGGATTACAAGGAGCTGTCGACGCGTCTGACGGAGTCCGAGCTCAAGTACCAAACGGCGCGATGCATGGACTGCGGTGTGCCCTTCTGCCAGGGCGACACCGGATGCCCGATCTCCAACGTCATCCCCAAGTGGAACGACCTCGTCTTCAAGGGCCAGTGGAGGGACGCCCTCAACCGTCTGCTGATGACCAACAACTTCCCCGAGTTCACGGGCCGCGTCTGCCCGGCGCCCTGCGAGGGCGCGTGCACGCTCGGCGTCATCGAGCAGCCGGTCGGCATCAAGACGATTGAGTGCGCCATCATCGACAAGGGCTTCGAGGAGGGCTGGATGGTGCCGACACCGCCCAAGGTGCGCACCGGCAAGACGGTCGCCATCATCGGCTCGGGCCCCGCCGGTTTGGCGTGCGCCGACCAGCTCAACAAGGCCGGCCACTCGGTCACCGTCTACGAGCGTGCCGACCGCATCGGCGGTCTGCTGATGTACGGTATCCCCAACATGAAGCTCGACAAGGGCGTTGTCCAGCGCCGAGTCGACCTGATGGCGGCCGAGGGCATCAAGTTTGTGACTGGAGCGCACGTCGGCAAGGACGTCGACCCGCGCCAGCTGCACGCCCAGAACAATGCGCTCGTCTACGCAGTTGGCGCCACATGGCCGCGATACCTCAAGGTGCCCGGCCGCGAGGCAGACGGCGTCCACTTCGCCATGGACTTCCTGGCGCCCAACACCAAGTCGCTGCTCGATTCGGGTCTGGCCGACGGCCACTACCTGAGCGCCAAGGGCAAGGACGTCATCGTCATTGGCGGTGGTGACACGGGATGCGACGCGCAGGCGACGGCGCTGCGTCACGGCGCCAAGAGCATCGTCAACTTTGAGTTGCTGCCGCAGCCGCCCAACGAGCGCGCCAAGGGCAACCCGTGGCCGCAGTTCCCGCGCGTTTTCAAGGTCGACTACGGCCACGCGGAGGTTGCGGCGCAGTGGGGCAGCGACCCACGCGAGTACTGCATCTCGACGACGTCGTTCGAGAAGGACGAGAGCGGCAAGCTGGTGGCGCTTAACACGGTCAAGGTCAACTGGGAGCTCGACGCGTCGGGCAAGTGGCAGATGAACAAGGTGCCCGGCTCCGAGAAGCGCTGGCCGTGCGACTTGTGCCTGCTGTCGCTGGGCTTCCTGGGACCGGAGAACGACGCCATCTCGGCGCTTGGACTGGAGCAGGACGGCCGCTCCAACATTAAGGCCGACGACCTGCGAGGCAAGTCGCCGTACCAGACGAACGTCGAGCGCGTCTACACGGCCGGAGACTGCCGTCGCGGCCAATCGCTCATTGTGTGGGGTATCCAGGAGGGCCGATCGGCCGCCGCCCAGATCGACCGCGACCTGATGGGCAACAGCCGACTGGCCTGGGCCGGCTCGATCAAGAAGCGCGACTTCCTCCCCACCAAGGCTGAGGCGACCAAGGTCGCCGCCACTGCCTAAACCTTCATCCCCTTCCCCTTCCCTTTCCCCCTCGCATTTTACTAATTCCTTTCCTCTTGTTCCTCGTGCCTCTCGACATTGCATCAGATCTCGTGTTCCCCTAGTTCCATTCCGCACATTTCTCGATGAACATGTAGCGATGTAACCCCCGGCCCCCGCCCCGATTCCGCGCGACCCTTCCCGGTTGAAAAGCCCGTTTCCCCGTCTCGCCTTCCGCGTTTCTTGCTCGTGCTCCTCGTCTGACGACGATCTCTCGGCGTCTCCTTATCTCTACTCTGGACCCGTGGATTACGTGTACATACCCTGTCTGTCACGTCTTGTGGTTGCGGGATGCGATTATCTACCCTTCTACGTGCTTCGCCTGACACTTTCTGGTGAAGGCTTGTAGCAACTGGAGGAGCAAAAAGGCGCGAAAGGCGAGAAAAGTAGCAGGTATATTTCCCCCACCGACCCGTCCAACGGCGCGGGAGATGAGACACGGTCACTAGAGGTAGGCTAGATATCCCAATGTATCGATATAAGCCGGGCTAGAAAAACACGGAGGCGGGAACTCCATCCATCTCCCAGGCGGGGATAAGGTCGTGCCCTGACACGGAGAAAAGGAGTGGCGAAACAACAAAAACAGGAGGAATCAGACTAAGAAAGGTCCATGGCGTCATCCAGTTGCTGGAGCTGCTGCAACACTTCCTCATCGTCGTCGTTGAAAAACTCGTCGTCGACGACGTCCCGCGCCTCATGTCCTTTCTCTCCCGTCGTCTCAGCTCCGGGCGCCTTCTGCGTCTGTGTATCTTGTCGCTGCGCTGTCTCCCGCCCTGCTTTACCTCCATCACTCGTATCCACAGTATTCGCTCCGCCTTCTTGGTTGGCCAACCTCCAGCTTCTCTCAAAGTACCTGTTGGGATGTGCCACACTCTCTCCCTGCCCATCCAACCCTGCCCCCTTCTGCACGCCATACTGCCTATGCGTCATCTCAAACAACCTCGTGCATCCCACATGGTAATGCCCCGCCTTAACCGCCGCCAACACCTCTGCCTGCTCCCCACTCGCCAGTCCATAATTCGTCGCCATCGCCGTCGCCAGGTTAGCCGGCGAAAAATGCCGCAGCGGACACCCGTGCGAATCCTGCGGCCCTGGCTGATCCTGCGTCAGGATGCGCGCGCAGCTCTTGGCCGGATAGTTGAGCCTCCTACCTTCGAGCCCGTAGCCGTGGCGGATGTTGTACCGATGCTCCTTGTTAAACTTGTCGTCGCTCATGTTGCGAAAACTCCGTCGCCAAAACAGCAGCGCCTCGTCGATCGGCAGCCCGAGCTCCTTGAGAAACAGGTTAAACTGCAACCGTCCGTAATGGCGCAGGTGACCCGTCTCGCTCAGCGTCGCGTGCAGGTGGCGCATGCACAGCGGTGCGTGCGCCCGCACCAACGAATCCACCATCGACGCCGTAATTGTCGTCGTCCCATCCGCCGTGATCGACGAGTGGGAGTAATCGTTCGAGATGCCCGCCAAGAAGCCCATGCTCAGGTGCGACAGCACCGGTAGCAGCCGATCGTCCTCGTCCAGCCGCGGCAGTGCGCGCGCCGTCGTCTCCAGGTCCTTGGCCAAGCGTGCCTGGAACTCGGCAAAGATCAGGCTCGACTGCTCCTTGACCGGCACCCACGCCATGCCGCCGCGCATAAAGACACGCCGCTTCTCGACCAGGTCCAGCACGCGCGTCCACTCGACCTTGACGAATCGCTCCGACTCCCACGTGTGCACCATCTTGGGGTGCGTCGCGAGCAGCTGGTCGCGGTGACGCTCCATTTCTTCGCGATTCACCGAGGTCCAGTCGAGGTTGAGCGCGCCCTTGAGCGTAGTGAGGAAGTCCTCGCGCTCTGCCGTGTCGTCCGACTCGTAGCGGAGGCGGAACAGGATGGATTCGGCTTTGACGAAGCGGCGACGCAGGTCCTCGCTACAGGGGGGATGCAGTAATACGAGCGGGGGAATCGGCACCGGCGGCCAGGAGGGGGCGCGGGACGGAATGGGAACAGAAATCAGCGGAGGGCTCGCTGGCCAAGCTCTGGGGCGCGCGTGTACTCGGCGGCGAGAGAGAGTGGGGATCGACTCACCTCCTGCAAAAGGCGAGGCGGAGGACAAAGTGGCTGACGTGGTCCTTCATGCGTTCCATGTCGAGGTCGGTGGACCTATAGGCGGTGTTGGCGCTGAGGGGGAGGTGCTTTTTGGCGACGGCGTTGACGGCCTCCTTGATCTCGGCGAAGGATCGGTTGCGCGCCTGGGACGACTCGATCTCGGCGAGCACCTTGAGGCGGTCGATAGCCCAGGACTCGAACTGGTCGATGGTGACTTCATGGATGGGGGGTAGGTTGTAGCAGTTGAGGCGCTGGGGGTAGCGTTTGGGGTGTGCGCGGTGTGTGGAATGGCGTGCGACGGTGGGCGAGTTGGCGAAGGCGGCGAGGGAGGAGGAGGAGGA
>JALNIF010002756.1:0-27343 GCA_026284005.1 Thecaphora frezii | reverse complement strand
CCCCCCCCGCCCCCCCCCCCCCCCCCCCGCCGCGGCCGGGCCGAGGTGGACGATGCCCGGGGGCGAGACTGGGGCGGAGGACTAGGGTTGCTTGTTCGGATGCGGGTCCCGAACGGCGAAGCGGAGAACCACCTCCTTGGCCCACTTCTATCAGAACGACGACGGATATGCCGAAAGGGCGAGCTCTTAGCTGGCGTGCTGTGCACAAAGGACGCCTCTCCGAGCACTACTCCAATTCAGGACAGGTGAGGCCACGGCCAGACAATCCGGGTCGGACTCGGAAAGCCTCGTTCCCGCCACAGAGCCTAATTGCGCCAGCCCACCACTCGGCCCTAGACCGGAACGCTGGTCGCTGATCGTTGTCCTGTAGCAACACCGCCTCGAACCTAACGGCCGGACTCGATCGATCCCCAGGACACAAGGTAGCGCTCGCGCCTGGTCGCTCCGATGTGGCTGTCCCCGCACGCAGGGCGTCCTAATTTCGGCGTTTTGGGGGAAGCGCCTCCGCGGTGCCTGCTGAGGTGGGCACCGTCAAACCTCCAGAGCAGCAGCGGCTTGCCGTTGACGCTGTCGGCGGGGAGGCAGTGCGAAGAGAGCGAGGCGGCGCTGCTATCGTGTTGCACAGTATTGTGGCCTCCAGCGGCAGTGGGGCCACGATGACCAGCTGTGGGATGGCTGGTCCGCGACGGTGGGCGGCGGCGTGGGTGACGCCGATGCAAAGGCGGAGACGCCGGAGGTAGGTTTCTGGATGCCGGTTGGGGGCTTCGAGCTTGGCCAGGTGAGGGCAGCTTCCGGTGAGCACCAAAGGAGATCCCCGGCGCACCAAGCACGGACGCGGAAGACCGTAGGGCGGTGGATCGACAATGATCTCGTTTTCTGCCGCAGCGAAGGGGGAAAAGGTCCTCCGGCGGTACAGTGGGGGTGCTCCGGAGAAGCGTCTTTCCCGTTAATCGGACGGACGGAAACAGGCGGAGAAAGGGGAGAAGAGGGCGAAAGGAGGAGCGGGATAGGGAGAGGGCGCCAGCGGAGTCTACAGTGCTTGCCGAGCGATAGGTGGGGCTTTTTTCCGCTTCTTTTCCTTTTGTCTCCTCTGAAGTTCTTCCCCTCTCTCTTTCTCTCTGTCCCTGCCTTCCCTTCCTCGGCCCTTTGTCTCAAGCGCCGAAAAGGGGGATGAAAAAACCTTGTGGGTTGCAAAAATAAGGTTTCGCGTCCACACCAGGCGTCGCCGTCCTCTTCCTGCCTTCTCTTGCCCCTCCTCACCCTAGTATGGACGACGGAATTTTTGGGCGCGCGCGCGCAAAATGGGTGTCTTCCCGTGGGCGGGGCTCGCCGAGCGATGGCCGGATGCTGGCAAGCCTTGCTGGGAAACGATGAGGCTGGCTGGCCAGGATTCCTTTCGGATGAGCCGATACGGGCTGCAGCTGTAGCGGCGCCTCGTCGGCGCTAGCGGATAGCGAAAGGCCGTAGCAGCGACCGATCCGCGTCAAGACGGTGACTTTCTCGTTCGAGAAGCAGAGTACGAGGGGCAAGGAAACCGCAAGGCGGGGGCGCGTGCAGATAGACAGCCGCCAGCCTTTCCCGTGGGGAACCCCTTTGTCCACACCAAGGATGCGGCGTCTGAGGGCGCGTCCGTCGATGGACGGACCAGGGTCCTCGAAAAAGGGTGCGGTTGAAAGGCACCAATGAAACGGGTCGAGGAGCCGTTCCGGCGTTTTACCTGGCCGACTTCCAGGGATCGAGCTGGCTATCAGGCTTGCCGGGAAAGGACGAGGCCCGCTTTGACCGAGGCCTGCCTCCGTCGTAACGTATTCGTGCGCGGGACGTAGGAGCGGTGACGCAAACCCGGTGCCTTGGCTTTCCTTGTGCTGGCGGTTCGACCTTTGTAATGGAGAATTGCTGAGCGAGCTGGAGGCGTGGGTGAAGAGAGCACGTGCGCAATGGGGGACAGATACCGTAGAGTCGCGTCAGAACCAGCGGCTTTCTTCCCGAGCAAAGAAGCCAGGTCACCGTAAACACAACCGGACCGGATCCAGAGGAGAGCAGCAGGCGGTCCCAAGGGGGAGGAGAGAGCGAGTGCGAAAGAGAGAGCCAGCGAGAGAGAGAGGGAGAGAGAAAGAGAAAAGAGAAAAAGAGAGAGATAGAAGGGGGAGAGAGAGGGACAGGGAAGGCAAGTTGCAAAGCGGGGCCAAGGGATCGGAACCCCGCCGACTTGACCGATGCGAACGTTCGAGCTGGCTACCAACGACGCCTTCATTTGGCAGCGCCGCTAGGTCCGGCCACCAGAGTGCCGCATGCTTCACCCACCGAGCCCAAGATCGGACTTCACCCCACCCGCGCGCCATCATATTGTTCCTCGCTGCAACGTCTCCACGCTAATGTGTCCGCCCGCGACTGGGCTCGGCGTCAGGTACCGGGACCCGGCGGGATCCCCACCGAGTGCCACCTCACCGGCGTCATCCACATCGATGCCTCTTGGGTCTGTTCTTCACTCACCACGGCTAACGTGCCTAATGCGCAGTACAACAACCGGACCAATGGTCGTTGCCAGTGGTTGATCGAGCCGCGCCTGCGCTGGTTGATGAGGGGCGGATCCAAGAAGGAAGGCGAGTGCTTTGGAAGAGGGAGAATTAAACCGGGGCAAAGAGGGGCAAAGAGGAAAGAGAAAGAGAGAGAAATGGGGGCAGAGGGAATTGATCCAGCGTCTAACGAAGAGCTCGTCGGCAGTGGTGGACAATAGGGGTCGGGGCGCGGTAGCGAAGGGCGGCTGAAGGGCGGGCGAGGGTTGGTTGAAGGATGGTGTGGAACGCTATCCGCTTATTTGCCGTGTCCAAGAAGGCGCGCGGACGGGCCCTGTCAAACGCAGCGCCGCAATGCAACGCGGGATGGAAGGAGAGAAGCTGACAAATCCAAAAGGCGACAACGAGAAACGAAGGTGATGGGTGGATCCCGTCTTCTCCATAGCACTGATAAAGCTGTTTGGCGGCGAGGTCTGGTCGGGATGGCGAGAGGGAAGCGCGCGTGTCGCTTCGAGAAAGAGCTGCTTCGTGGCAAGTCGAAGCCGCCTTTGTTTTCGAGAGGAGCGACCCAAATAAGCTTCGGTCAGCGACTCGAGCGCTGGCGAGCCTCGATCGACGTGGTGATACGCGTGCTTCGCCGACTGCAGATGTTCACCGACGATGCCGAGGCCGTCCAAAGTAGGGTGGTGTGCAGGGGTAAGCCACACAGGCGCTATGGTCCTTTGCTCGGGGATTTTTTTGGGGGGGAGGCGGGGGTCAAAGCTGAGCGAGAGCTTTTGCAGAAAAGGTGTGAGCGTAGCTCCAGGACTTGCGGCCTGATGCAGCAAACCTGCTGGGGTCGACGAGACAGAGGGTTGAGAGCCCCTTGGCGAAGCCTCGGCGTTGGATCCTGAGGGCGATGCTGCGACGAGAACGACAGCGAGTTGGTGGCGGTGCGGTCGTTTGAGGCGACACGTGATGCCACTGCGCAAATGCGGGTCCGAAGTAGGAGCGAGGAAAAGGGCGCCAACGAGGGACGTGTGGGGCGGATCAATGGCCTAAGGAAGGGGTAGCCGGAGGAGAGGATGGCGCGACTGTCGGCCGCCGCAAACGTCGCACCGCGATGGTGGTGGTGGTGGTGGTGAGAAAATCTCCGCAAAGATACAGACACGGCCGGATGAAGGAGGGGAAGCTAGGCGGAAGGCGATCGAGCTGGGGCCGCGAAGAAACGCCAAAAGCGCCAAGGACGTTGCAAGCGACGGACGGCACGAAGGATGAAAGCCGTAGGCGAACCCCACTGCTGCCACACATAGACATCACGCACAGAACTCAGGACACGCAGAGACATGCAGACACGCAGACCACGCAGACCACGCAGACCACGCAGACACGCAGGTGCGCAGACACGGAGACACACACATCGGAAGACCACGAATCTGCATGGAATAGGAAAGGCGAGCCGCAACGTCAGTGGCAGAAGGCGAGGTTGCGGCGGCAGCCTGGAGCAGGCGAACCGAGGCAACGGGCTTTCGAACGTCGAACAAAAGCGGCCCGCTTGGGGGGATGAAAAGGGTAACTGAAGCGCAACTGTAGTGGTTGATCTCAAATATCCATAGTAAGTCGAGTGAATAATGAAACTTATTCTTTAATGTGCAATGCTTCGAGCGGCGAAGAGGAGACGGACAACCTTCGGAGGATACTTTCCCTCGCCTTTTGCCCCTTCTTGCCTCTCACCGCGCGTAGCTTTGCTACGCGTGCACCTCTAGCCAAACCTAATGCACACCCACCTCGAGACAGGGGGCACCCTGGCAGAGGCCAGGAACGGCACGGCAGCGACAGCTTGATCTGCACTCGGCGGAAAGCTTCTTGTTGCTATAAATTAGAACTTGGATGAGGGAGAGGTAAGGTTATAATTAAAACAAAGGGACAGGGCAATAAAAATAAGTGTCGCGCGCGGGAATAAGTAGTACTAGTACTACTAGCACATAGTAGAAATTTAACTAATGTACCGCCTGCAGCTGGCTCGAGGCCAGGACCAGCGATTCCTCATGCGAGCTCGATTGGATGGATAACCCGAGCGAGCATGCGGTACGCGCTGTCGAGGGCCTGGCCTATAGGCATAGCGGACCAACAAAGTTACACGCCCACCGCTGCTCGCTGCTTTTGTTGCTGCGCCGCTGGCTCGGGTTATGATGGGGGCTGCTGCGCCGCTCGCTCTTCTAGTTACGCCCCCACGGCTCTGCTGCTCGATGCCTGTCAGGTGTGAGGTGGTACCGAACACACCAACACGAGATACGCCACTCTATACGCAATCGCTCCCCCCACCACCGGAGCCACGCCTCTTCTGGGCTGGTCTGGTTCGGTCACGGTCGCAGTCCTTGCTGTCCAGGCGTCGCGTCCTGATTCCGACGGCGGCGATGGCTCAATGGCAACGATGGCCAAAGCAGAGGAAGAGTGCGCGTGCAGGTGAGCAGGGGGACCGAGGAGTCGAAGGACAGCGCTGGGGAATGGTCGCCGGTCTGTGCCCGACAATGACGGCTGCACGGTAAGCTGATCGAAACTGGAGCCGAGGGTACGCTGAAACAGTCTCTTGCAGCAGAGTGACTGCCACCGTCCTCACCTAACTACTAGCTATACTTTTCTAGGCTTCTATGTCCTTGTCCCTTGGTGTCGGTTAGGTGTTTTGGCCCTACAGCCTGCGGGCTACCTGGCCAAGGAAGAAAAAGGGTCGGGTCGCGTCGAATGCAGCAGCGATGGTCATTTATTATTGTTGGGTCGCTGTGGTGACAGGTGAGCTCGCCAGCGACCTTCTCCAACTTCCGAAGAGCGCACGGTGCGTGGCCGTGACTTCCTGAGTGGGTCATTTTCGCGACCTGACCAAATTGTGATTTTCCCCTTGAACAGAGCACGTCGCCGGGGGTTCACTAAGTGCTGGAGATACAAGAGACAGCTAGTGTAAGACTATCACGGCGATGGCCCTGTGTGGCTCCATCGTACACTATTCTGGAGTTGCTACCAACGCTACGCCTATGCGATACCAGCGGCAAAAGGCCGGATGCACCAACCATCTGCCTTTTTTTTTAAATTTTTTAATACCTTTGACGAATGGACTTCGAATGGATTCTGTGACTTCCAGCACCGACCTGCCTGGATTGGGTGATGCACTATTGCTTTGCATGGATGTGGGTGTAAAAATCCAAGGCCTGAGCTGCACCGGTGAATCCTCCGAAGCGACCTCTCAGTCGGCTAGCTCGGAATCAACTTACAACAATTCAAAAGAGAGGTCGAGAAGCGCCGTCGTGGCCTCGCACCTCGCCAGCGTGCTGTGCCCGTGCTGTGGACTAGCCTGTGTCGCGCCCTGGTCCTTTCGTGGCTCTTTTTTGGTCCCTAATTTGGGCTTTTGCAAGACCCTAGGTCGGATGATGGAAGCGCTGCCACGGGCAGCTGAAGGCGAAGGCCTTGGGAAGACAAATGCCAGAACAAAGGTAACCTCAAGGTATGGTTGTGCGGTGGCCCGAACCGTTGCTGGCAGCCTCCTGCAGCGGCTTGTTGCTTGGCCACATAGGCATACGCACATGCATCACACATACAGTTACACAAACACGAGGCTATAAACGGGCTACTGATGTAAAGTGATTTTTAAGAATACAACATGTAATTGAGGCAAGGCAACTAACTGGTGCTGGAAAACCTAAGTACATAGTCTGCTCACTGCGTTAAATTGGCTTCTGACTTTGTTGTTGTTGACCAGGTGCAGTACACTTACTTCGCGTCTGCAAGGCTACAGGGGCATCAACCCACCATCTGCGGCAGCCTCTCCAGCCTGCTTATTGGTTCGCGGCCAGCCGCTGTGTGCGGTCTTTGGTTTCACTCACCCCTTTGTGGCTTGCTGGTCGTTGACCCTCTTACCTCGTTTGGATCTCGGCGATGCCGTATTGTGCGCATGGGGCGTCCATGCCCCCGTTTGGCTGGAAGGAGCCCATTTCCCGGATGGCGGTTCGCCTCGCTGCTCAACCACTACCGCGGCCAGCGCCGATGGGGCGTCGCCTTCACGACGACCGCAGCGATGACGCTCCTTGCCTCCCTTCTTGTTTCGAATCGGCGTACGCTGACCGATGAAGCGTTCACAGAAGGATGCTTCCCGTATAACGTGGATCGGAAAAATAGGAGAAATTAAAAATTAAAAAATAATAATAGTAATAATAAAGGGTAGTAAGGATAGGGTTTAAGGTTTGGGAAGACGCGAGACGGGGTAGGTGGCTAGTGTGAGGTTTGCGGGATCGGGAGGCCAGCTGCGACTTCGAAGCCTAGGAAGCGTGCAGTTTGGAGGAGATAGAACAGCGGAGAGAGCGCTCCGACCCTTGAAGGAGGGCTGGCTAGTGTCAACCGCACAAAGCCTTCAAGGTAAGGTTTGCTCGTTGTGCGTCCGAGCATGGTGTCCGTTGTTCTCTTCGCGCAAACTTTGGCGCCCATGCCCTACCATGCAGCGGCGCCGGCGGCGTTGGGCTGAGCAGAGATGCCAAAGGGTTCGGTCACCACAGTTTTGTTGCAAATTATCAAATTCTACTTCGGGAGTTGACCACGGTCAGTACTTTCGCCAAGAGGAAAGTGGAATATAGGTTGTGTTCACTTACACGCGGGGTAGCGCGCCGACGCTACGGTTGGGCGAAGAACACTGCCTGTTCTAAAGGGCCCGCCCAAACGAGTCCACTTACTTTGGTAGTTACAGCCAATCGATCTGCTAGGTCAAGCGGCATCCATTTATTTTATTTAGTTTTTATTCTTTATTATTATTATTTTTATTATTATTTTTTTATTTTATTTTTTTTTGCCTTAGTCACTTGTGAGTATTTGTGGGTGTTGCACGGCTTTGATGGCTTCATGACCCGATGAAACCTGCGTTTCTCCAGAAAATGTAGATCCCTCTGTGACCCACGCGTTTCTCTGTCTTGCAACGATCCGGTGCAGACCATACTCAGCGTTTAATAGTACGTTGACTACGCCAATTCGCATCAAAATCATGCCTGCAGCGCAATGGGCCATGGGCCAGTGACGGGGCAACTCGAACGGCAGGTTGACCCATCCCCGTCCTGGCCGCGACCAAAGCTCTGGGTAATGCGTGGTGTGCACTTCCTTTCCCAAAAACGAGCCCTTGACAGACGAGGGCGGATCATCTTTCTGCTCTTACGTCGCTCGAGGGCTACCTCTGAACACGGTCGCCGCTCCAGCCAAGATAGAGGTCGGCGGCCGAGCGCAACCCTTCGCAGAACTCCAAGAACATCATGGATCGTTCTTGCCCAAACCGATGGAAGCTTGGTCGGCCTGACCAGTGGCCCCCGACGTCGCCGAGCGCGTTCTGTTGGCCTTCCCAAACCTCGGTAGTACCGGATGCTTCACAGTCTTATGGCTGGCGCCGTCCTCGAGGAGGGTGGCAACGTCAAACGGCAAGATCGCACCGCGGTGCAAGCCTGCCAACACGGCTTTTGGAGCTGGTACGGCAGGAACCAGTGTGTGACGCTGCCGCAGTACAGATGCAGAGCCAACGGATGCCATGACACGGCCGGGCGGCTTGACGGCGAACAGATGTTTAGAATAGGGTTCAGCCAGACCTGGCGCTGTCGCGATGATCGCAAAAGATTGACCATAGCATCCCCGGCAAGGATCCGAACCAGAGTGATTACTCTCCCTAGACAAAAGCGATGTGGTTCCGCACAATCAAAGCGATGGCCTTGTCCCGGTCACACATGGCTAGGGAGCACTGTGTCTTGCTGCGAGGTATGTAGGCTTAGATGGTCCATCATCATGAGTAGAATGATGAAGGTAAAAACTGTTCACGACAATTCCTCCGTCGTCGCATTGCTAAATCAAGGCAGCCATCCCGATTTGCACTTTGGCGCTTTGAGCCGATTCCTCTCACCTCAGTTTTCTTCCAACCATGCACATACCGACAAACATCTATTCGACGATGAGGTATCAGATGCGTCCGTGTGGCGCTGACGTCGACCAAAAACGCCAGCCTGGCTTTCTCATTCGAGATGGGTGGGAGATGCTTCGTGGATTTTGGTCACAAAACGCTAGGGCAATTGTTGCGGATGCGTCGAGATCTAGGACCGACGCCATCAACTGGCCAAGGAACCCTTGTAATGAATTTTCCTGCGCTGCCTTGACCTGAGCGTAGACCCATATGTACTCGCGCAGCACGCCGCTGCCGTTGCCGAGCGATGCGGGTCCACTTCACAGCCCGGCCCATGAGTTGCACGCAAGCTTCCCTGCATCACCGGCAGCGTCAGTGCCTGTCCGTTTAACCCGCCTTCTCCCTACTCTTAGCTCTCTCGTTCCACCAGCATGATGCTCGTCGCTACCCGATTCGGCCATCTCAGCAGTCTCAAAGAGACTGTCCGATCCGAGGCCGCACACCCAGCTCCGGTCGGCTATCCGGCGAGAGCTGCCGATCACCAGCCGTGAGGCGGGCGGGAGGCGGACAAGAGAGGTCAAATACGCAAGCGAACCTTGATGAAAAAGTGCAAGCCACAATGGGGTGGTCAGAAGCACAGATGAGACGGGAAGGTGAAAGGGAGGGCCAGGGAGACAAGGCTCGACATCTTCATCGAAATTAAGGAGAACGAGGGCGTGCGCAGAGGTGCAGTGGAGCAGCTAACTGATGGAGCTAGATTGCAAACAAGGTTCAAAGCTTGTTGTTCGCATGAGCTCCAAGGTCTCTCACGCTTTGCATCCAGCCTAAACCTTATAGAGCTCGTAACGCGCTTGGGGAGCACCGGCCTCGGTCGAGTTGCCTAGCTGGTCACCTGTCGATTGAGCGGTTCCTCCGAGCATCCTCGACCCCCGTTTCAGGCAAACCGCTACATAGAACGGAAGGACCCTGGGCGTAGGGCGCCTGCACCTGCACCTGCGCATCGGCGTAGCTTTCGTGCGAGTACCGTGGGGGATGCCAACGCCTGACGTCTCGTGGCTTCTTCGTTGCCATATAGTTTACGCTCCATCTGGCCTTCGTCGAGCCAGACCGCAACGCCGAATGCCGAAGAGTTAGGTCAATCGCCGCAACTCGTTCGCCAGTCCGTCAAACGCGCCGAACATTCTACCGTGGAGTGCGGTGCAAGTAAGCAGTGAGTATACCACAGCGCGCGGCGTTGTATCGTGGGGAATGGTGCGGTCAAGTGTGGTGCAGGGCAAGTGCCAAGAAGACCGAGTGACCACAGTAGTCACAGTCGTAGTGTGAAGCGCGTTGCGGTCTCGGGACATCCAGCCTAAACCTTGAAGGTCTGAGTAGAGTGGCTACGCCGAACCAAGCATTAGCGAGGAGTAATATTTGGGTGCGGCCCCAAACGGTGCAGTTTGGTGTCTATAGGCTACGGATCTCCTTGCGGTGTTGTCAGCCACACAATTCACCAGCAGCCAGAAGAACCGCCTATGGCCGCACGCCGATTTGGCCGAAGGGGATCCAGCGAGCCTCGCTGCGCAACGCCCCTCAGACCTTTGCGCTGGCGTCTGGGCGCTCAGAGCAGCAAAAGTGCTGCAAAGGACATGGTTGGACGGCTCGAACACCTTCCAATGGCCGAGCATTCTCCTTGGCGCTCAGCAGAGCGCGGGGACGAGGGACAACAACGCCACCACTCTTGCCATTCGACTTTTCCCCGCCCCACATCAGTTCCGCGAACTCGACCGAGCACTCAGCGAGCTGCGCAACCTCACGACAACTTGACAATTCTTATTGTGAGTGCAGGGTTAAGGCCGCCCCTTCGCCAATCGCCAGCCGCGACGGCGGCGAGCCACCTTGAGCTTGCTTTCGATGCCAAGCCTGCATCATCGCCCGAGTGCGAGTCGAGCCCAGCCCGAAGAACGGCCTTGCCCTTGGGTAAACTGTGGTAGGGGCTGCGGCGGCCGTTGGCATCGAGAGCGGTCGGTCGGTCACACGACCGCATCAGCAGCGATTCTCCCGAACGCAGGGCTGGCCCATGCCCCCGACAACCACGCTCTGACCGCGTATCCCCGCGACGACGACCGCCATAGTCGCGGCTCGCACAGCATGCCACGCCAAGCGGCCAGTCAAGACCGCCTACCGAAACTTCGGTGCTGGAAAGGCGTCCTCCTCCTTGTCGTTCGAGCAGAGGTGCATCTGGCGCCAGGGGTGGGTCGGGCGAACCCGTAGAAAACAAGCAGATGGGAGCCGTAGAGAGCCAGGTCAAAGGTCGACCAGGCAAGAGCACAGCAAAAGTCGAGCCAAAGATGCGCGATGCCCTTATTCCAACGCTTTGGAACAGGGCACAGGGCAAAAAGGCGGGCCGACTGTATGCAAAACCGGAGACCGAGACCGAGCAAGCGACCAAAGCAACCAGCAGCCCAACTGGTCGGGTAGACCCGGAAAGCAAGGCAAAACCCTATTTGCGTTTCCCAGCCCCACCGTTTCCTTAGCTGCCTACTTCATCGGACGACTGGACCTGACCTGACCTAACCTGACCCGACCCGACCCGACGTTGGGTGGGCCGGCTTCAAGCTTCGGTCAACTTTGTTTCCAACAAGCACAGCTACAGAACCTAGCTACAGAGCACTAGCGGTCCCCGGCCTTGACGAAAGAGGTTCGGCGGTAACCTGGGTCGATGTATGTCTCTGCTGCATTGATCGCGACCATTGCCTTCGCTTTCGGGAGGCGAACGCAGCGACGCTTCTTCTTCTCGGCTAACTCAGTGTTTCTCACATTTTAAGCACCCCTTCCTCCTCTGTCCGCCCCCCTTCCACACGGCCGCGCCTTCCGCGCCCGTCACAGAAGGGCAACGAGGCGGATCGCCGGTCGCAATGTCCGAGGCATCTCGATGAAGACGAAACAGGCGACGGCCAGCACAGGCCTCGTGCTCCAACGTGGCAGCATGATTATCGTCCGCGTTCGATGCGACCATCGCCAAGCCGTTCGAATCGCCTTGGTGGAACCCATATGGCCGGCAGCGCACAGCGCCATCAAGGTCCGCACCTCGAGTACCGTGGGTCCGCGTAGGAAGTTGCCCCTCGCCATACCGATCTAGCTCGCCGGGCATACGGCGCCGGATCCCTCGAGATCTGGGGCGCAGACGCTGCACGTGTCAGGGCTCCCAGGAAGGGAGCAGCGCAACTTCCTCATCCGCGTTCGGAGAGTACGGCCTATTTGTCAGCCGCTGCTCCGCTGGGAAAACAAGCCCAAAAAAGTCTGGGCAAGAAAGTGGGAGGAAAAATGGAGGGGATTCGCTCCGCCTCGGCGACCTCTCAGCCTGATGAGCCAGACTACTCCCATCGTTCTCTCGGCAGTCGTCGATCCGAGCGTTGGTGACGATACCGCGCGCGTCTCTCGGCGCGGGACGCGGTCGTCGGGTTATCAGTGGATACCCGCCTAGTTCTATGATGCTCCAAATGCGTTTCTGCCAGCGACAAGCATTTACGCAAAAGCCACGTGGGAGGCAGGACGGCTACGGAGCCGATAGACCGGTACGGACCCTCCTCGTCCGCCAACCAAGATGGAACAGGGAAGCCAAAAGTTTCTACTCTTTTTCTTCGTTCCATTTTTCTCTCGACGCTGGTAGTACAAAAGTGGGACGCAAGAGAAGGCACGAGGCACACGAACAGAGACAGGGCAGAAGGCGAGACAAAGCAGGAGACGGATACGTGGATAAATGAGAGTGCAGGTAAGGAGAAGGAGGTGCTCGAAACAAAAGCCCCATTCGCGGCCGCAAACCGCGTCGGTAACTGCGATCGCGCAAGCAAGGGGTGACGAGAAGGGCACGGCAAGGACCAGAAGGTATGCACAGGAAAGACCATCTCATCTCGCTCCGTAACGCGTCGGATCAGGCGCCGATGCCCGGAACGGCGACACCGACACGGATCGTACGGGCGATGGGCGGTAAGAAAAGTCAGATGGGGAAAAAAAAAAAAAAAAAAAAAAAAAGAGAGACTATGTACAGCTCACAGAGCTTCCTTTGCCCTCGGCTCTTGACAGGAAAAGTCGAATATCACCGACACCCGCCTCGGCAAGGCGGATACCAAGCTCGTCGCCAGACACACTCGAAACGGGAGCCGCGGCGGCGTCGTAACGCAGACGGTGCTGTGAAGCTCAGGGCTCGGCGGGCTCGACCCAGAAAGAGAGAGCGGCGACGAGGTAGAGGGAGCACAGCATGGCGCCCTCCATGTAGTTGCTCTTTCCGTCCTGGATGAGCGTGTTGACGAGCAAGACGGCGGCAACCAGCACGACCGTCTCGAAGCTCTGGAAAAAGAGAGTGAGGGGCTGGCCGATGGCCCAGCCGACCAGGACAAGGATGGGGATCATGCCGACGCTGATCTGGATCGAGCTGCCGACGGCGATGCCGATCGAGATCTCCATCTTGCCCTTGGCCGCCATCCAGACCGAAGTGAGGTGCTCGGCCATGTTGCCGACGATCGGTAGCAGGATGATGCCGATGAAGGCCTTGGGGATCTTGTAGCTGTTGGCCACCTCGTCGATGGCTGAGACGAGGTAGTCGGCGCTGAAGGCGGTAATGACGGTGACGACGGCGAGGCCGGTCATGGCGGCCAGGGGCGTCATCTTCGGCACCTCCTCCTCCTCGTCCTCGTCGTCCTCGGCGGCCTCGTAGAGGAAGGCGTGCGTCTTGAGCTGGAAGACTAGGTAGAGGAAGTAGATGCCGACCATGATGAGGCTGGTGCCGCGCGAGATAAAGAGGAGGCCGGCCTGGGTGTCGTGGTTGTCGCGGTAGGCGGCGAGCGCCTCGGGCCCGCCCTCGCCAAGGAGGGCCATGCGCTGCGACATCTGGTAGGCGGCGGGGATGGCGATGGTAATGCATCCGAGCGTCATGATCGAGCCCGAAGCCTGGGCGGCCGTCTGCTGGAAGGAGCTCTCGGCGCGGAAGAGGCCGCCGGCGACGAAGCTCATGCCAAGCACGAGGAGGATGTTGGAGAGAATGGAGCCAATGAGCGAGGTCTGGACGATGCGGAGCTGGCCCTGGACGAGGGCGACGATGCCGACGATGAGCTCGACGGCGTTGCCGAACGTGGCGTTGAGGAGGCCGCCGAGTGTCTGGCCGAGTTTGAGCGAGGCCTGCTCGGTGGCGTCGCCGAGGAGCTTGGCGAGCGGGATGATGGCGACAAAGTTGAGCACAAATACCCAGACAGCGGGCCAGTGGAGCCACTCGGCCAGCATGCCGAGCGGCACAAAGACGAGCAAAACGTTGAGCCAGCTGCAGCTGACGAGCCACCAGAGCGATGAGACGATGTTCGGGTCGCCATGGCCGTGGGATTCGGACCGCTATGGCGGGCCAATGCGAGCGAGCCGGGTGCAAAAGGGCCAATGGAAGGGGGAGGTGGGCAGCGGAGCGAGTGACGATGGTGGGAGACGGCGGATGGACGTTGAAAGAGAGGGGGAGTGAGATTAAGGGCGTCTGCGACGGGTTCACGGAGCGCATCGGGACTCACGTGGGTGGGGAGGGAGTTGCTGCCCTGCCCATTGCCGACGAGCGGCGTCCTTTCAGAGGGAGCTGGAAGAGAGGGAGCGGCGACGACGGATGCCGTGGACGTCAATCAGAGAGCCAACCGACGGACGATGGTGGCGTGGCACAGTGGGAAGCGCTGCTGTGCGACGAGGGGCGGCGCGTGCGGTTCCTTACCCATGGTGGCGCGTCGAGAGGTGCAAGGTGCGGGCGGGCGTGCTAGAGGTTGGCCGCCTTTGTGAAGGGTGTTGGGATCAGCGAGGCGAGTGGAGAAAAGCAACAGCTCCTTGACCGATGGCTGGTGGCTAGAATGGGATGGATGGGGATGGATGGGGGGGATGGATGGGGGGGATGGATGGGGATAGGCGGAGATGAGGATGGTGGTGGTGGCAAAGGCGGGGAGAGAAGGTGAGGATGACGGGCAACACGGTTGTCGGCCTCGAGACCGGGACCGGAGCTGCGGGAGGGTTCGGGCACGGTCGACCTCTGTCAGGCATCCACACACACGCACACGCGCGCGCGCCCACACCCATGCACCGACCGAGCGACCGAGCGACATGCACACGTCTTTTGCGCCTCTCGGTCTGCTGGCTGCGCGGCTTTGCCAAGAGAAAAGAAACGCCAGCGCCAAGCGCGGGTTGACGTGCGTGAGGCAGCCTGGCAGTTGAGCTCTAATGCACGCCCGCCTCAGTACATAGACGACGCGCTCGGAGCTTTGCCTGCTGGCTGCATCCGCTTGGCCGCGCGGCTGGCGTCTGTCGACATGCCTTTCTAACCACGGCCCTGTGCGTCGCCGCATGCAGGCGCCCTTTTCGTTGTCCTGCTTGGCGTTTTCCTTTGCTGCCCCCCTGTTTACCGCTTACCCTTACTTCCCCTTTCCCACCAGCAACCGCTAATTCCGCCCAACCTACCAGGAAGAAAGCATTCGTCATTCGTATGTCGCTCCAACAAATCAACAAAAAGCCAAAAACAGATAGAGTTACCCAGGAGTTTCTCCCTTTTCCCAACTCGACGCAACTGGGCTCTTGATTCTAGTGGTCCCTTTGCAAACACAATCCCGCCCTTTGCCCTTTCCCCCTGCCTGTCTTTCTCTCGATTCAAATCTACCAAGACTGTCTTGTAGCTTCGAGGGGTGGTTGGTGCTTTGCTCCCTCCCTCAACCCTTCATAAACAAACACGTCAGCCATGCAAAAGGCGACTTTGAATGACGTCGACGTGTGCACACTCGCACCCGCGCGCGCCAACGCGTCCCAAAATAAACCCTTCTCGGATCCCGCACTAAATTCCAAGAAAAAAAAATAGGTCACGAGCTCGTTGACCTTCTGACCAACCTCCTGCAGTTTCAAACCAAGTACGTAAGGGTGTTTCAAAACAGCAAGACAAACAGTTGATTAGTGATACATTTTCATATCCCCCTCCAGCCTCGTCTCGGTGCCCCAGAAGGGAGGTTGCGTCAAAAGCCGTCGCTTCAGTTAGCGTCCGCACTTCTTTCATCTTCTTCCTCCCTCCCCGCCTCACCGCCTGATTGATCACCAGCGCAAGGCCTCCTCCTCTTCTCCTACCCCCCAAAAAAAGGATAAAAAAGAAAAAAAAAAAAAAAAAAAGACTGAAAATACAAGTACAAACCAAGCCCCTCCGCCGCTATGCCTGCATCAGCGCTTCGTCGACCATTCTTTGCAATCCGTCATCTCTTTGCACCTCGTCGGCCAGCCTCTCGAGCCGCTCTTGTTCCGCCTCGTGGCATGTCCTTGCCTCGTCGTGCGCCCTGCGGACCACACCCAGCATCCCTCCCGACAGCGGTTCGAGCAACTGGGTCGCTACATAGTCTGCCAGCGAGCCCGGCAGCACGTCGGCCGCCTTGGCGCCGCCGTCACCGCCGCGGTGCGGTTCGTCTCGGTCCGTCGCCTCGTCTTCGCCCTGCCAGACGAATGGCGACTCCATGGCGCCGCTAGCAAACTCGGCAAGGCTCCGCGCGTACGCCTCGCCCACGCTGTCGTGCCACACGGTCCGGCGCAGCACCTGCCGGCTCCACCGTAAGAGCTCGGCCGCCGCCGCCGCCTTGGTCGCACCTTGTGCCGCATCGTCCGTCGTCGCCCCTGCTGCAGCCTGGAGTACGTCTCCCATCATCACCTCCTTTTCTCCTTCGCCGTTGAGCGAGGCCTCGAGCCGTCGCTTGACGTCCGCTTCGCCTTCCACCTTCATCTTGCCGTCCGCCGTGACGACCGACAACGTGCTCCATGGTCCGAGGTCGCGGCACTCGAGCAGCCGCACCAGGTTGGGTCGAAAGTAGGTCCAGTCCTCGGTGTAGTCCTTTTCCTTTTCGCGCTCCTTGTCCTTGGTCTTTTTCGGCCGGCTCTCGTTTTGCAGCGCCTGGACGTAGGCCAGATTTTCGTAGCGGCTCGGAAGCGGAGGCTCCGCCTCCTCCTTCGTCGATGTTACGGTTGGGCTAGGTACTGGGACGGCGGCGACGGCAGCGGCCGAGGGCACGTGGAAGGGCATCACCGCCAGGTCCGAGGGCAGCGCCAACATGTCGTGGCTGTAGCTCGCCGTGTAAGGCTCGGGCGCCGGTGCGATGGCAGTGAATAGTGGATCCGGCAGACCCGGTCGGCTCGGCGGCAGCGTCGATAGCGGGTCCTTGTCCGCCTTGTCCTTGTCCGCCTTGTCCTTGTCCGCCTTGTCCTTATCTGCCTTGTCCTTATCCGCCTCCTTTTCGTCATGATCCCGCTCCCGCTCCTTCTTCTTGCTGGCCGCAGAAGCTCCCGAAGCGCCTTGGTCCGAGTGCCTCTGCGGCACAAATGCAAGCGGATGCAGCGACTCGATGGTCGGCATCAGGATCGGACGCGACGAGCTGCGGAGCGTGAAGAACGACTGCAGATCCTCGATGTCGTCGGGATCGATGGAACCGTCGGCGGCATAGGTGTAGTTCGTAACGGCCTGCGCCGAAGCGGCAGTGGCGGCCGCGGCTGCGGCTGCGGAGGCCGCCTGGGTTGCCGCCTTGATCGAGGCGGGCGTCGCTGCGCCGCTGCTGGGTGCGGTGACGACCGCAGCGAGCCTCCGCGGCGTGCCCGGAGGTCCGAGGCGATGCTTCAGCTTCAGCTTGCTGGCGGGCGTAGCCTTGGCCGGCGAGCCCGCTCCGGCGCCGTTGGCGAACGCGGCCAACGGCGTGCCCGTGACGACGGCCAACCGCTTGCGCAGCGCGTCAGGGCTCGCCTGGCGGCACGATCCGCTGCCGTGGGGCGCCGGCGTAGAGGGCGACATGGCTCGGCGCCTGAGCCGGCGTCCGCTGCCGTTCGCGCCCACTGGATCCAATGTGGCGGACCTTTCCCCCAACGAGTGGTTGGGTCGTTCATCGGCCCTGTCCGCCTCGTCGAGCATCTCTTCGTCTGCGTCCGAGTCGAGGTCGTCGCCATCGAGCTTCGAATCGACGTCCATATCCTCCAGAGCCAACGACCCGCCGGCGAGGCTGCGGCCGGACCGCGCTGCGTTGGCCATGGCCAAGGCCGCCACCGCACGATCCTCCTCGCCGGGCTTGAGCCGCGCCGCGTCGATTAGCGCCTCGAGCCCGGCGTTGCCGCCCGTCGACAGCCTCAGCGTCTTCCTCGGCCTCCTCTGCGTCGGCGTATCGAGCGACTGGCTGCCGAGGCGGGCCATCTCGCGCTGCTTGCGCAGCATGTCGCCCTTGATACCGGCCCTGCCGTTATCGTTGACGGCCATGCCCTCGCGCTCGATGGCCCGGGTACCCCAGGCCTGGAGCTTCTTGCCCTCGCCGTGGAAAAGCGTGCCGACCGGATTGAAGGTCTGGGCGTTCTCGACGACCAGCAGAAAGTCGCGCTTGAACTCATCCATGTGCGAGTAGATGCGGTCGCGGACCTTTTCCTCCATGGTGCCGAGGTCCATGGGATGCGAGATGTAGTCGAGGTAGTTGGGCACCTCTTCGAGGTCGACCGGCTCCCAAAAGAACTTGTAGCTGTCGCGGCGCTTGAGATTGTCGATTAGCTTGGGCAGTGCCTCGTAGAGACCTTTGGAGCGGAGCCGCTTTATCGGCCTCGAGCCCGAGGACCCGGCTTGCGGTGTGGAGATGCCGTTGGTGTACGAGACAGAGGCCTCGCGCGATTTGTAGCGATCCATTCCGTCGTGGCGCTCGTCTCGGTGATGGCCGCGGCCGTTGCCGTTTCTGTGGCCCGTCCCGTGCACATGCGTTCGCCCCTCGTCACCGCTATCTTCGCCTTCATCGTCGTCAGCTTGACTTTTGTCCTCGTCCTCATTCTCGTCCTCCCCGTCCTCTTCATCGTCTAGCTGGCGCCGCCCGTGCCGCTGCTGCCGCTCGTCATCGCCGTCGTCGCTGTCCTGCTCTTCGTCATCGCTTTCATCGTCGTCGCTGTCCCGGCTTTGGGCATGTTGCCGCAAGGCTGTCATGCTCACGCTGCCGCTCTCGTGGCCGCTTCCGTCTTGGTCGTTATCGTCGTTATCGTCGTCGTCGTCGTCGTCGTCTTCCTCCCCTTCTCCGCCGTTGTCAACCTCGTTCCTGCTCTCGTCGTCTTCTTCCTGACCGTCAACGTCATCGTCGTCGCTGTCGCTGTCGCTGCCGTCGCTGTCGTCATCGCTGCGACCGCAGCCGCCCTCGTACTCGGCGACCCTGTTGGGCCTCCTCTTGAGCGAGATGCGGAAGCCGGTGGGATTGGGGTGGACGCTGGCGTGGTTGACGGCGGGTGGCGGCGGTGGTGGAGGTTTGGGACGGCCCAGCTTGATCTGGAGCCTTCGCCTGGGAGGCTGGGGCGGATCTGACATGGCCAGCGAGGGCGAGCGCCGACTTGCGGCTTGCGTCGAGGCCGTCGCCGCGCTCAGAAGCTGCGCGGGAGGAGCGCCGCCGCTGCTGGTGCTGCTGGTGCCGCTGCTTGGCTTTGCGGGTGTATCGGACGTCGGTCGCCCCCTTTGCTCGGTCGAGACGAAGCGAGGTGCGGTGGCCGGTGCGAGCTCACTTGCGTCGGTTCGTGCCAACTCCTGCTAGCGCCTTTTTTCTTTGCCTTTCTTGGTGCCGAGCGAGCCGACCTACAGGCTGCTGGCTTTGATCGGGCTTGCTCTGCCGGTCGGTCGGTCGCGGTGTCGGGCGTCTTGCCGTCGAGCTGGGGCTGGGCTGTAGACGGCGGGCGGGCGGGTGGCTTGCTGACTCGTGCTGGGACTTGCTTGTGCGGATGCGCGGGTTTGCCGTACGTTGGATCCTGCTTCTGCTGGCTACTCTCCACCTCCCTCTCTCTCACTTTCACTTGATGGGCTGTGTGGAGCGCCAAATCCACGCTGCGAGGGCGGAGCAGAGGGGTGGAAAATTACGAATAAGAATGATACAAAGCACAGCGCACGCTCGTCTCACGGTTGTGATTTTCCCGCACAGCCCTGGCTTCGAGAAAAAAAAAAAAAAATCAAATCAAAATACGGCTGAATATTCCCTAAAATCACACGCGTTTCGGATCCGTCATTGGACGAACGCGCCGGGCCATGGGGGCTAGCAGCAGTTGCAACTGATGCTGCTGCAACCAAGAATTCAGCGTCCTTTCCCCATCACCGTACCCACATCACCAAGGCAAAAACGGGGGCCACTGAGTTGCGCGATATGCTACGATCAGGCGCACAGGCCAGTGATGGGCTTCGCTTCCGCACTAGGATACAGGACAGATCGCTACATTGAATACCGTAGTGGATACAGGGGCGTGGATACAGGCGGCGATCTCTTGGCTCGTCGACCTCGACCGGGTTGGGTCCAACGGCGCCGGCAGCGCTTTTGTCGCACTGGTCGAGCCGGGCGACGTCGGCCTCGTCGAGCTGCCGCCCGTACAGGTCGGCGTTGGAGACGATGCGGCTCGGCGTGTCCGACTTGGGAAGCGGCGAGTATCCCTTCTGCAGGCTCCAACGCAGCAGCACCTGCGCCCAGCTCACGTTGTACTTTTGCGCCAGCTCGTCGAGCAGCGGGTCCGAAGCGTACGCGCCGCGCACAATGGGGCAGTAGGCCTGCAGCACGATACCGCGCTGGCGGCAGTAGTCGACAATCGGCCGCTGCTGGCACCACGGATGGATCTCGATCTGGTTGATGGCCGGCACCCCGCCAGCTTCGACGAGCTCCTTGAGGTGCTTGACGCCGTAGTTGCTCACGCCAATCACTTTGGCCTTTCCCTCGTCGCGCAGCTTCTTGAGCGCGCTCCAAAGGTGCTTGCGGCCCTCTACGCCCGACGTAGTCGACGTAACCGTCCAGATCGGCCCGGTCTACGCTCGCGCGCAACAAGTCGAGCGTCTCGCTCTCGGTCGAGGCGGGCGCGATAATCTTGGTGGTGAAAAAGACATCTTGGCGCTTGCCGCCGTCCTTGGCGATCCACTGCTTGACCGCCTCGCCGACCGTGGCGGGTTTCGCGTGGAGCCGAAGAGCGTGGATGCGGGCAGACAATCGTCAGCCTAGGGGCCATCGTAGCGAGTGGCTTACGTACGCCGAGGCTGGCTGCTCGCTGCACTTACTGCTTCTCGTTGTGGTCGTCTGCGATGCGGAGGGCGAAGGTGTTTCTTCTCCCCCAAATTTGGCGGACGGGCGCTGGTGTTTGAGGGATGCAGCCAGGCTTTGCCGTGGATCTGCAGCTTGTCGTCGTCACACCGATACCAAGCTCGGCGCCACGCACGGGCCAAGAGCGCTTCTCGAACCCTTGCCGGGACTATGACTGGCAGTGCGAGTTGCGCGTGGCAGCGGTTTGACCACGCGGCCATGCTTGTCGGCCTAGCTGCGCTGTTGTGCCTCGCGATTGCACTGTGTTAGAGTAACCCTCGAGGGGATAGAGGGGAGAATGCAAGCACGAGCAGGTCTGAGTTATGGGTACATATGAGTCGTAAGGCAGAGTGATGAAAGCCGTCTTGCCACTTTGCACTTGTACGATTAACATTCGTTGCGGCAACTGTGGCCGATCTGCAACGCTGGGCCCACTTTGGAAGTGTTGAAATGAATGGGTTGGTACTGCGTTAGCGCGTTAGCAAGTGGGCGTTGGGCTGCCGGCGACGTTTGAAAAGCGGCAGCGCGCCAAAGCGAATAGCAACCAACCAGCTACGCCTACCGCGCGGTAGGCTTGCTGCTTTGTAGGCGGGTTGTGCGCGAGTGTGGCGAGTGGTGACTTGCAAGCCGCTCCAGCTCGGCCTACTTTGCTCAAAGCCCTCATCGTCACTTCGGCCGCCCCTATGCTATTGCTGCCCACACCGCCGTTGTTCGCCACCACCCGCTTTTGCCTCCTCTCCTCCTCGCTTCGTTGCGTGTGCGGCTGCGACGGCTTGCTTCGCCAATCGCTGCTTTCGTCCTCGCTCGCCATCATTGCTACCACCTAGAAGCCCTACCACCAGACCATAGCCTGTTTATTCGCTCGCCTCAACCCGCCCCGGTCCCGCAGACTGCCCGCCACCTTCCGCACGCTCATCTTCTTCCCATCCGCCGCTCGTCAATCTAGGCCGCAGCGGTGTCCGACCTACCAAGCACCCCAACTGTCCCGCTTCTGTGCCGACGTTGAGGCCTTGACATCTTCTCTATGGCTTGTTGCGGCCTCGGCCCCCGATGCATGCACAGTCCGTCGCGCAAGGCAGTCACAACAATCCTCGCGAGAATGCCTGCGCCGCCCCTAAAGGCGGCCCCATGGCTTCAACGGTGAGCCACGTTCCGCCACCGCCTTCCGTCAACCTCTTTGCAGGCGGCTCGGCTTTGCCCCTTGGCGGCATCTCTGCAATGGAGGGCATCGCCGGCATCGATCTGGTCGGCAATGGCATGCTGCAACCATCGTCTCTTGTGCTCCAGCAACAACAGCACCAGCACCAGCACCAGCACCAGCACCAGCACCACCGTCACCAGCAGCATGTTGGGCATCAAGCACCCCAGTTGCAGAATATGGCTTCACAGTCGCAGCCATCAACGCTCCACCATCATCTTCAGCATCATCCGCAGCAGCAGGAGCAACGACAGCCGCAGATTCAGCCCTCTTTGCCTCCACCTCCGCCACCACCACCGCCTCCACAACCACAGCAGCACCAACGACAACAGCACCAACAGCACCACTCCCATCATCATCACCAGTCTCAGCATCACCAGTCGCAGCCAATGCCTGGGCTCGCGCAAACCAACTATGGCCATCTTCCGTCCGAGGCCACCGCCTTTATGATGCAGGCTCTGGTGCCGTCGCATCTGCAGCATGCGGCCATCCTGGACGGAGCGAGGTCCGAATTCTCTGGCTTTGCGTCCACGATGAAGGAGGCCAAGCACGCCTGCCCCAGCGACCGGCCCGACATACACGCTCTGGTGGCGTCGCTGGAGCGAGCTTCGCAGGCGCTCTGCTCGGAGCTCGGTCGCAGCATCTCCAAGCTCAAGGCGCTCAACGATGCGCCCAACCCCGGCGCGGGCGGCCACTTATTTCACCAGCCGCAGTCGCAACCCATAACCTCTACGGCCAACGGTCAGCAGAGCGCCCAGCCGAGCAGCGAACTCTGGCAGATGCTAGCGTCCCTCGGTGCATGCAACCTCGCGATGCCTCCATATGCGCATCCGTCATCTTTGAGCGCCCAACCGAGTGGCTCGGGCCTGCCTGTCGACTTCGGCTTTCATCTGACCCCGGGCGTTGCTTCCGTGCAAAGCGCCGCCCAAGGTCCGCCCGCCAATGCGGCAAGCCTCTTTGGCTTTGGCGACAATCCGATGATGCCGCTCGGCACCGATCCGCAGAGCGCTGCTGCTCCCTTGCCTTCCGGCCAGCATTCTTTGGGCAACCTGGCTCTCGTGCAGTCGCCCTTGTTTCCGGCTCTGGCGCACTACTTGTCGCAGGATGCCGGCAGGATGCCGGGTGCAGGTGCGGCCTGGTTGCAAAATCTGCTGGGCCCTTCTGGCAACGGCATCATGTTGCCCAGTCAGGCCCCCAATCTACACTCCAATCCCAACCCTCTCGAAGTCTTGCAGCACCCGCAGCGTCAACATCAACAGCAGCAACAGCAACAACAGCAACAACAGCAGCAGCCGGTCGCTGGTGCTGGCGCCGGCGCCGCAATCGACTACAGCGCCAACGGAGGCTCAGTGCATGCCTGCGGCGTCGGCTCAGGGTCCATCAACCAGAGCGGTTTGCAAGATCCCGCCCTCCTCGCCGCGGCCAACTTCCTTGGCATCCCAATCGGTCTGCTTGAGGCCTTGGGACTGGGCTCGCTGGCCAACTCGCAGAATCTGAGTGCGCTCGCGACAGCTCAGGCAGCTGCTGATCAGCCACGCGGTGGCAACGGCAATGGCGGAGTCAGCGGCAGCAGCACGAGCAGCAAAGGTAGCGATGCCCTTGGCCTCTCTAGCGCTGCTACCGACCAACAGCACCGCGTCTTCGGTGTGTCAGAGGCCCTTTCGGATCCAGAGGAGCAGGCGACAGCATGCAATTCGTCGCGAGAGCCGAAGCGTCAAAAGCGCAAGCATGGCCGCGCCGGGGCACCCGCGCCGACTTCAGCGGCCCCGGTGACCCCGACATCGTCGATGTCGATCGTTATGCCGCCCCGTGCGACGGTACCGACAAACGTATCAGGACCTTCGACACCACCCGTACCCATGTTGCCGTCGGTAGCAGGTATTTGTGGCGGCCCCATGGTGGCTCAGCCGCCTGGCGAAAAGCGCATCTCGACACTAGGCGTCGGCCTCAGGCAGGAAGGCGAGAAGCGGTACAGAAACCGGAAGCTGCTGCGCGACCTCCGCGAGCACCTCTACCGCTGGCTCGGCACGAACGAGTTCCGCAAGCTCAAGAACACGTATAAGGTGGCCGAGTGGGTGCCGAACCCCAACGTCGCAGAGGAGCAAAGGGCGGCCGCTGCCGTCGAGGCGGCGGGCGGGTCGACCGCTCCTCCCATCACCACGCACATCTTTCACGTCGATTTCACCTCGCGCGACTTTTACCGGACCAACCAGGAGCTCATTGACGCCATCGTCAACGAAGGCTCAAAGAAGGTCGAGGCGCGCCCCGAGGCCTATGACATTGTGCCGGGCACTATTGACCGAGACCACCTCGAAGACGTGGCCAAGGATCTGATGGACAGCGCGCGCAGCGGGTTCCGCATGAGCCTGCGCACCGGCTTGCAGGCGGAAAAGGAGGACAAGGAGAAGCACGAAAAGTACCGCGGCGTCGAGCGGGCCAAGACCAAGTGCCGCAACCGCGAGATTGGCGCGGCGCGGCTGCGCCACAAGATCCCCAAGCAGCTGCTCCTCCCGGGAGCCTACTCGGACGACGCGGCGAGCGACGAGGATCTGCACGGTCTGTCCAAGACCGAGTGGAAGCGACAGCGGCTGCGGAAGCTGAGGATCCCCAAGGGCTGGGAGGCCGTCACGCCCAAGTGGCGGAACCGGCACCTGACCAAGGCGTTCCACAAGGCCGACATTGTGTCCAAGTCCAAGCAGATGGCGCGCTGGAGGCGGGACGATCCCGTCGATCTACCGTTCCCGATCAAGCTGTACAGCAAGACACTGCCGGCAGCTCTGTTTGATCCCGACTGGCTCGCCGAGCACCGTGCAGACCTCGAGGCGGAGCCGTACTGCCTCAAAATCGATGATCGGCCCGTCGAAGGCTGGAACGAGCTGGACCATCCGCTGGACGAGGACACGTCGGACGAGTTGGACTGGAGCGACGCCAAAGAGACAGTCAGCCGAGGGCGGAGCCGGGAAAGCCATCTGGCCGCTGCACGCGCCTCGACGGCCGCAGCAATGGAAGCACAGTCGAGTCCGAACGAGGCTCGCGCAAAGCACAAGGATCCTTCACCAACGCAATCGGCCGCCGTCGCCTTCTCCTCCGCCATTACCGCCAACAAGCGGGACCCCGGCCCAGCACCCCCCTCATCTCTTCGCGGTGCTGCGGCTGGGCCGACCCTGGAAGCGGGGATGGAAGCCATCGACCACGAAGCCGACAAGGCGGAAGCATCCAAGCTAGAGGGCGCCGCTGTGGCTTCAACGTCTGATCTTGTCGCGGCAGCCTCGGTGCCGAGCTCGGGTGGCGAAGCAGTCGGGACAACAAACGCAATGCCCGAGCGGACCGAGTCGAAGCCCGATGTCGGCGCCCTACTGGAGCAGCTAGGTAAGCGGAAGCGAGACGAGGATGGGAAGCCGGCGTCGTGCGCTGAGACGCAGGATCAAGCGGAAGAGTCGGCAGCGATGGCGGCCTCCGAGGCTGGGAGCGCGTCTCGGCCGGACAGGGAAGCAGCAGCCGAGTCTCGAAGCAGCCGGAGCAGCAGCGCGGATAGCTGTCCGGCTAGCGTTACTTCGGCGCGAGGAGAGGCATCGAGCGAAACGGAATTTGAGGTTCACCCTGACGCCCGCCCCGTCGAAGCGGGGAGCGTGGCCAAGCATGAGGCCGACGCCGACGCCGATGCCAGGCGGATTGAGGACGCGAAAGGCGGGGCGAACAGAGGTGACGGCACCACCGCAGAAGTGGTAGCAGTGGCGGTTGTGCGCCCCGAATGACTAGACACCTGGAAGCCAAGTGAGGGCGTTTTTTTCCCCTTGTCCACGACCCCCTTCCTCTTGTCGCTTTTTTGCTGCCTTGGGTTTTCGGCATGCTTCTTGGCGCTCTTTCTCCGCCTGTTGCCCCCCCTTTTTATTTTTTATTTTTTATTTTAACTTTTGGTGTTATATTACGCTCGTCGTCGCTTGGGTCGATGCACCGCTGTTCCTCTAGCATCGTTTGTTTCGCCTATCTTGGGTTGTGCGGGCCGCTCTGGTGCTTTTTTGATCAAGCTTGGGGATTTGATGGGCTTCCCTAACTGTTGTTCCTCCCCACTCTGATGTCTGGTTTTATTTTTTGATGTTTTTCTGGCATGGTGTCAGGTTGGTTGCAAGTAGATGAAAGGGTGCTAGCGAGGGGGGAAATTGTGAAGCGCAATAAGAAAGTCGATGTGGGATGTATTGCGTGGGTGTGATGGTGGCTGAGGGCGACGCAGCGGATAACTAGGAAGCAGTGTGTAGTGGCTGCGAGAAAAGCTCATGAGAGAAGAGTGAGCAGTGACGAGTCACATGTGTACATAGTCGACTGCAAGCGGGCGGAGCGTGGCAAGCAGGGTATGTAGTAGGGTGGCAGAGTGTAGGGTAACCGTGCATCCTTCCCCCAACGCTCCCGTCGATCCCCCTCTTTGTCCCGCGTATGCCTTCCTCCCTTTCCCGCATCATCTAGCGCAGATCCTCCCCTCGCCCCTCACAAGTCCTGTGCAGCCAGCCAGCCAGCCACACCACACCACACCGCACCAGAGACCGCCACTCGCCCCATGCCTCCGGCTCTTCCACAGCCCCGCCACGGGCTTTGGATCCTTTCCTCGTCACACAACCACACCGCGTCCATCCGCGCCAACAACAATATGCCCAACCATGCTGCCAGAGCGAGCGATGCGCCTCCCATCAAGCGCCTACAAGAAGCATTCCCTCCCATCGCGTTCCTCGATATCAATAGCAATCTATCCCATCCTTGCCCTCGTCCCCTCTCTCCCGCTCCCCTGCTCCTGCTCCTGCTCCTCCTCCCCATTCTTTCCCATTCTTCACTCCCTTCCTGCTGACTTTGTCCTAACGACACCATGAAGCTCCCCGCCTTCGCCTTCCTCCTCCTCCTCCTCCTCGCCACGATCGCGCTCGCCCTCTCGCTCGAGGAGCGCGCCAAGGGCCGCCTCGTGTACACCATCGAAAAAGGGAGAGGTGCTCCACCCTCCAAGGCGAGCACCGCGTCAAGCAGGTCAAGACGAGGCGCTCGACCCAGTACCGCCACTTCACCACCACCGCCACAAAGACGCTCCATCCGCGCGTCACAAAGACGCCGGCGCCCCTCACCCAGACGGCCACGCTCCATCCGACGTCGACCGTGACGGCGACCAACCAGGCCGTGACCGACGTCTTTACCACCACGTCGAACATCACGTCAACCATCACCGAGGCGCCCACCGTCACCGCCACCGAAACCGATACCGCAACCACCACCGCCACCAACTGGTTCACCACCACCATCGGTTCCGGTCCCACGTTCACGCCCATCCTCAGCAGCTACCCGCAGGGCGCCAACGCGCGCCGCGGCCTCTCGCACAGTGTCGAGGAGCGGGATGCGCCGCGCGGACTGCACGACCACAGGGGTAAGGACGCCTGTAGGGCGCGGTACCCGCAGTCGGTGCAGTGCAAGAAGCAGGTTGACCTGGTCACCCTCACCACCTACACCAAGACGGGCCACGCCAGGACCATCACCAAGTGCCCGCAGACGATCACGGCGACGCGGACGCAAACGGTGACGTCGACGTCGACCGTGGTGCCCGCGGATGTCAGCTCGACCGTGTTGTTGACGGCGACGGCCATCACCACCACGACGCTGGTGCCGTCGACGACGACGGTGACGACGACGACGA
>JALNIF010002738.1:0-24988 GCA_026284005.1 Thecaphora frezii | reverse complement strand
TTTTTTTAAAAAAAATAAAAAAAAAAAAAAATAAAAAAAAAAAAAAAGCAAAAAAAAAAAAAAAAAAAAAAAAAAAAAAAAAAACACAGCAAGAAGAAAAGCACGGCAGCTTGACTTTGCTCCACCTCGGCTTGCTTTCATCGTCACATAACAGTCCATCACTACTTAATTACCACTGCGCTTACGTCCTACCTCCCACGACGGCTACGAGGACGGCAACGAAGACGGCCACGACGAAACGAACAACAGCAGTCCACGTCGACATCCGCATCGGCAGCTTTCCGTCGGACGCGTCGCTGCATCGTTCCGAAGCGCCCCTCTGTTGGACGCCAAAGAGGCGCTCGTTGGCCAGCCACATCCCAAGAGGCTCGGCGTGGGCCGCACCAGCCCAGAGCGATGGAGGCGTAAAGTCGCCAGGCCGCATTGCAATCTGCCCGCCTCTCCCAGCACAGCCCACCGCCCGCCTATCCTCGGCTACGCCCCTCCTCGGAGGTACCGATAGCCGCAACCTCTTTCTCCGTCGCCGCCACCATCGGAATTGCTGCGGCGTTCCGCCTCGTCCTGCCATGTTTGTCCTCTCTGAGATCGAAGACACCATCGCGGTGCACCCCAACCATTTTGGCATGCCCACAATACAGGCCGTATCGGATCAGATCAACCGCAAGTTTGCCAACAAGATCCTACAGGACGTCGGGCTCTGCGTGTCGCTCTTCGACATCTCGTCGTGCTCCGAGGGCAAGGTGCGGTGGGGCGACGGTTTCCTCTACCACAAGGTCGTCTTCCGCCTCATCGTCTTCCGCCCCTTTGTCAACCAGGTGCTGGTCGGCAAAATCAAGAGCTCCGACGAGAACGGCATCCGCGTCACCATGGGCTTCTTTGACGACATCTACATCCCCGCCCACCTCATCCCCAACCCTTCGGCCTTTGACCACCAGGAGCGCGCCTTTTTCTGGCTTTTTGAAGCTAGGACGCCGCAGATTGCAGAGGATCCGCTGCTTTCGGCGCCCGAGGAACGTATGTACCTCGACCCGGGCGAGTTGATCCGGTTCAGCGTAGAGTCGGACCAGTTTTTCGACGCCGAACCCGGCCCCCCGACGGGAGAGGCGGGGGCCGCTCAAGGAATGGACCCGCACAACCGCGAAGTCATCAAAAAGGATACGCGACCGCACTACTCGCTCACGGTAAGCATTCGACAGCAGAAATCCCCCGCGAAACGGCAGCGTAGCATGAGCTAGCGGCTGATTCATCCGCACATATTTGTCCCCTTTGTTCGCTGCTGCCAGTGCTCCATCATGGGCCAGGGTCTCGGACTCGTTTCCTGGTGGGCAGGCGCCGAGCAAACGGTCGAAGCAGGCACACAAGAAGAGGTCTACGACTACAACACCAACCAGCAGGCAGAGGTCGTGGCGGACTACGTCGACGAGCACCAAGGCTCGCACGTCGACTACGAGGAGGAAGTCTAGCCTCGACCCACCGTCACTATCTCATGGATCAGGGTGGACGTTTCAGCGCCATCGGCTCGCAAGGCTTGGCAGTATGCCGAACCAGCTGCCGTGCATCGATGGCTACAAGCGACGTCGCTGCTGGCCTCTCTGGACTATGGCCCACATCGTTCACTACGTCGACAGGACGGCGGTCGAAAGCGCGAACGAGGCAGTGGGTTCGAGAGGATGTGGACGAAATAGCCGGATCGCCGTCGTGGTCCCAAGTAGCCTGGACTCGTCAATCGCTTACAAGGGACAAGTATGGAGGGGAGGAAAACAAGAAGGGAGCTTGCATTCTACAACAGATGTTGCAGTAGCGTTGCGCTGAGCCGTGTCGGACGGGACGCATTGAATGCCAGGACAATGCCGTCCACAGGCTGATTCTGAAGCGAAACAAACCTCTCATAGGCATCGTTCCGATCCAGACAAGAGCAGCGCTTCCATCGATTGATCCACTTGTCGGGGGGACTGTGGCAGCCTCCAACGCTACAGGTCCGCGACTTGTCCGCCGGGTCGGCAAACGACATGGCACACGTGATCGACGCCGGCACTGGAGCGCGGCAGATAATCCTCCAAAAAGCCCATTGCGACGTTCCCTCAAGGATGCGAAACAAGAGATACAAGATCAATGACGCCCAGATACTAAAAAGACAAAGTTACGGATGCTCAAGGTTGGGGGTACTGTAGAGGTATTGTTCGAGCTCGTTCTCGGGGAATGGGAAGGGGACCGTGCTGTACCGTGGGGCGGAGTAGGCTGCAACACAGCGATGCGCTCATGTAGTGGCAGGGGGCTGCTCAGGATGCCACCGTCGATGCTTGCGCTGCGTTGGCGTCTGTGTTCGACAAGATTTTGGAAGAGGGCGGCGTCGGAAGGCCGCTGCTTCCAGGACTGATGGGGCTACCGTTGGAGGTTAGCTGCATGACGGGACCGTTGATGGTGGCGCTCTTGTTCATCGCGACGGAAGCGGGCGCGGGCAAGTCGCCCACCGCCAGGCCTTGGGTACCGACGCGGGAGCTAGAAGCGGCTCTAAGCAACGGAGGAGGCGAGTCAACGCCGCGCGCTGCGAGATTCGGGTACGACGACGGCGGTGGACGCGAGGACTCTTGGCGCCCAGACGACGAGATCGAGGCACACTCGTTGACCGAGTTGCCCGCGGAGGCGCGGGTCTTCCGCGGCCTTCGCAATGGGCTGGCGCCGTCCGTCGCCTTTCGCGTTGGGGCCGTCCTGGTGCGCCTCACACCGGTTGCGCCCTTGAGCGGGACAATGGCCGCGAGACCCTCGCCCGCTTCGTCCTCTTCGGGAGATGCGGTGCCGTTGGTCGACGGCCTGTCAAACGAAGCTCGGAGCGCATCATCGTCTACCGCCTTGGAGCTCCTGCCAAAGCCTCGACGCTTCGACGTCGTCTTTTTCATTGGCCGCGCCGTTAGGCTTCGCATGAGGCGAGCGCCTCCGCCTTCGTGCGCCACCAGCTTGCCCTGGTCCTCGTCCGAGTCGGACGGCTGAATAAGATCCTCGCCCTCTATGGGTTTCGAAACCGCAGTAAGCTCATCAGAACGCGAACCAGTAGTCGGCTGCGGAGCCGAGCCGAGCACAAACTGGTCCTGGTGCTGGATGAGGAACTCGAGCACCTCCACCGAGAGCTTGTGTTCGATAGGTGACGTGATGTGCGAGGGGTGCGAGATGATCCCGGGCTGGAAGAGCACGGCCAGGTTGCTGGCCGGCATTAGGTTCTTGTCCGACTTTTGCGCAAAGACGGCCAGCAGGTCGAGCACGTAGAGGAGCAGGTACTGGTTCGCCGGAGGCATGCTCGTGATCAGCAGACGATACGTCCGGACGGCGCTGTCTGGGTTGAAGGGCTCCTTTGCCATCACGTTGCGAAACTCGGTGTAAAGGTCGAGAGGTACGATTGGCTCCGGCATGTGATTGAGGTACCTGCGCAGAACGCTTGCGGCATCGTGCACGCTGTATTTGGACCAGTCCACGGATTTGCCATACTGTCGCGACGGCAGAACCAGAAGCAAGTCGGGACAAAGAGAGGTCAGAATTGCGTAATCACCTGGGAACGGGGACAGAAACAACCGCAGTGTCCGAAACTCACCCTTGGTGGCGTATCAAACGTCTCCTGCAGTTCTTTCATCCGCTTTTGTGACCCGGCGATCCTGAAGACGCCCTCCACCTCCGTCGCTGCATGCCAAGCAGAGGGGAGATGGTTTTTAGGGGAGGTTGGGAAGAGTGGTGGTAAAGGGGCGTAAAAGGAACCAAAACGGCCGAATTCGTGAGCGACGAGCGTCTAAAGGTCCTCTTCGATCCTCCGATGCGCAACCGCGGTCCGGCAAGAGCGATCTACGCTCCGTTCCATGGTAAATCGCCGTAGAGGAGCAACAACCGATGCGACACTCACCATTTTCCTTGAGGTAAAGCCCGACCTTGGCGACAATAACGGGCACATAGCCCCACACGTACTGCTGGCCATCGTCGCCCTGGACGCTAATGGCGACGCTGGCGTACTTGAGCGACTGGCGTAGCGGCACGCCGAACACCCTTTGCTCCAAGACGGCCTTCTTGTCCTTGGCGCCGGGAAGGCGGGTCTTCGTGAATGCGGACCACCAGGCGCGCAGGCTGGCCTTGGTGGATGCCTGGTCGTCATAGACGCTCGAAGCGGCCATTTTGGAGCGCAACGAGGCTTGGGTAGAGACTTTGTGCTGGCTGAAGCTGGCGGGCGATGGGATGTTGTCGTCGGAGGATGGATTGTGGCTGTAGGTCGAAGACTGTCCTCGTGAGAAGGATTTGCTGAGTGGGATGGGCATCGGAGGCCAAACAGACGGGTGGCAGCCAACTAGGGGCGCGATACCTGGCGTATCCGTGAGGCGGCGGCGACGCTCTGTGCGAATGTCGTCTAACCTCTTTGTCGATGGCGCGCCAACCGGATGCTGAGAGGGGAGGGGGGGCGAGGGTGCGTTTGATGACTGGTGATCGATGCGTGAATCCGTTGCAGCCGATCAGTAAGAGGATGGGCGAGGAGGAGAGGCGAGGAGGGAGGAGGAGGGGGAGGAAGGAGCGGACCCGACGTGGCTGCTAGAGTGTCTTGTCTGAACGCGCGCGTCGAGGTGGCTGAGGTGTCCAGCGGGTCGACCGTCTCTGGCTCAAGCGCGCCGGCAAAGGATGACGATGAAATGTGAAAAACAAGCCTGCGGCCGCCGTATCGTCAGGCCGAAAACGAGGATGCTATCAGGATATCGTGAGTGCGCCGCGGGAGGGCGGAAAGGGCGCCGCCGTGTTGCCTCGAGTCTAGGGCAAAAGCCACGCCCCGGCTACGACTACCAGAGGGGGCGAGGGTCCAAGAATCGGCTGCTCCGACTGCTCGGGGGCTACTCTGACAGTAGTTGTTGTATAATCACCGCCGGGTCGCGTTGGATGGCGGGCGGGTCTGGGTCGTGGAAAGTGGAGCGGGGGCACGGAGGTCGCTGTGATGGTGGCAAGCGGCGTCGACAAGGTGATGGACTTGGAGCAAGCCGCAAAAATGGGGTTGGGGCTAACTAGAGGCCAAGCAAGGGCAAAGGCATGCCACGCCAGAGTCGGTGGCCACAACGAGGGGGGAAGGCTTAGGGCGGCTTGCGGCCAAGCGAGCCCAACGCTGCGTGCGTGCGTGCGTGGATGTGTGCGTGCAGCGGCGGCAGCAGTAACTGCGTGAGTTTACGTGTCTGGCCCCTCGAAAGCTCTGTTTGAGACTCGCTAGTTTGACCCCGCCCGGTCAACCAGAACTCGCGCTAGCGGCCGTCTCAGGCCTTTCTCTCCCCTGGGCGGCCATACTACTACGACTTGTGACTACTAAGTACTACTTTTTGTTACCACTGCTGGTCCTTTGGTCCTTTTACCTCCTTAATCACTTGGCTACTCTACGTTTTGGCTAATTCAAACCTACCGTTCTAGAAATGTATCTGTAGGCAAGCGCTGCAAGTCGACGCAGTGAAACAGCTTTCACTGCTGCTTAGCTCTGCCCTTTCTGGGCCCGGGCCCGCTGTAGGTGGCAGAGGCCATTCGCAAAAGGTATGCCGCTGCGCTGCAACCATTATATTCAGACCGATGCGCTGCTCTTACCCTCGACGAAAATGGCCGTTTGAATCCCCTTTTTGTGAGTGTGTGTGTATGTGATTCAGCGACAACGGCTGCGATTGGCTTTGCTTCTAGACGCCGGCATGGCAACCACAGTTTCTACGTTCTGACTATTGTTTCCCCTGAATCTCATGTTATTCCGTAGTTACATGTATTCCTTATTTTTTATTCAAAGACGGGGTGTCTGTAATGGCGATTTCTACCTGAGCTCTTACGCCAAGCTTTTCTTATAAAGAGCATGCGGTGCGACCAGGACCCTGCTGGAAAGCCCAACGTCTATGTGAACCGCCATTCGAACTGGGCGAGCTGTTTTGGGGACGAAGAGGCTGCTGGCATTCGCCGTCGGCCGTTGGCCGTCTGTAGTCGGTCGGTCGCAGAGGATGTACGTACACGGCGCGGCGTGCCATACCCGGTCGACCCCACATCTCCTTCTTCCCAGGGCCAGGCCAACACGTAACGAGGACGACTGCGGGCGAGTTGTAGCGGAATCCGTCGCCCAGCTTTTGAAGTTTGGATGTTCGGCGCCGCCCACACGAGGCCACTTTCCCGCATGACCCCGCGGTGGCGGCGTCGAGAGCCGCAAGGAGGTCACTCGATGGTAGCTCAGGGCTTGAAAAAGGACACGGCAATACTCTACCAGGGGCGATCCTTTCCTCACATAGGAGGGAAAAAAGGCTGGGGAAAAAAGGGGGGCGAGACTACCAAGCAAAGGGGATGGCCAAGCAAAGCAGGGAAAACGGAGTGCTGTTGCTGCTCGGCCACTAACTAGCTTGTTCCTGGCTTGCTCTGGGGCGCAGGTCGGTCTCTTTGTTGTCCATCCGTTGCCTCTGCTCGTCAACTCGGGGAAAGGCGATGTTAGAGCAGCCAGCCCAAGAGAGAGAGACGCTCCTTGTCGGCTCGTCCACGAGGCCCCCTCCTTTTGGAACTGATTATTTTTCATAATCAATCGCAATATATCGCGCTTGATTTGCCTCAAGGTCAGCCAGCTCTGGCTGATGGTGGGCGTGCCTCCTCGAGCTGCGGGGGCGCAGCTCGAGACAAGTACAGCGGCGTCCCGCCAGTGAAACGTGACCCTCACCTTGTCCAGTGGAGAGCGCAAGAGGCCCACGTACTGTTCGACAGGAAGCAAGCAAGGTCGACAATTGACGTGGACAATATCGCGCATCGCAATCCATCAATCGTTGCAAGCGGCTTCATATGACGGCGTCTGACGCCGGACTAGAGCGCTGCGTCCGGGCGAATGGAGGGTGAATGGCGGATTACCCGAACCAGCGTGGGAACGCTAACAGAGGGCACAGTTGCGTCGAGTGGACGATGATTGGGATCGGCGGTGCGGCTTGCTCATCAGTGTGGGTCGGTCGGTATGGGCGGCGTACCGTTGGGTTTGGCCGCGGCCATCGGCGCGCCCACGGCGTGGCCATTCAGTGGGGCGCCCGCGCCGCTCCAGCTCAGCCGGCAGACTGACCCTGGCCGACTGATGGTTCTGCCACCTTGCTTACTTGATTGTGGGTAGCTAGACGCCAACCAACACGCTCCAACTAGCCTGACTCTCTTTTGCTCGGCAAAGGTGGCTCATCCGGCGGTCCACGACGCATGGCGGATCTTGCAGCTAAGTAGTCGACGACGCCGCTACTTATCCCTTGAACTTCGATGGCGGGTAGTCGGATCGACTTTTAGTGTTTAGTTAGTTAGTCGGCAGCGATCCTACCGTGGTCTGCCTGGCGAACTTGCCAGATAGAATGGCCACTGAGACTGCTAAGCTCAAATACGCGAGCCAGCCGTCGATTTGGATCCGTTTGGGTAGCCGTAGTTCGCAAAGGGGACCACGCCAAGCAAACCCTGAAGCGGCCTTCCTCTCCCCCCAAAAAATCGAGGGTCTAGTTAGCCATAGGCACGATGATGAGCAGCCTTTACGCCCCCGTCGCCGAATGGCCGCGGGTTCGAGCTTGCCAACCTTGAGCGTAAGTACAAGGGCTATTGGGCGTTGCCTTCACAAATTTATTGTAGAATTGGCAACCTGGTGGAGCGGGCGGGACTAGGACCTCAGTAGTTACCAAAAGAGAGCCCTCCAACGTGGGCGGCAGCGGCGACATAGGGCGCCGCCAAACACGCGGGCTCCTTTTGACTCAACGGTGCAGGCCAGATACAGGATGAAATCCGGCAGCCCGATGGCGGGCATAATGCCTGTCTTTGTAGCCCATCCAAAACGCCGAAGCCCAGCGCCCCCGTCCCGAGCCAGACCCTTTTGCGGCCTCTTCAAAGCTGCCAGTAAGGGGGGCGCGAGCAGCATGGGGAAGAGGGTGTCCGCCTCTCTTGGCCTTCTACCAAGGTCAACACGTACAAGATAGAGGCAGCCAGGTAGTTCGGTTCCGTCGACGACTGAGGCAGACCAGAACGGCGGGGAGGCAGAGCAATCTAAGCGACCACGACGGCAAGCGTCGATGGACCCATGACGATGGGGCTCAGGTGGAATGACATGCAGTCGTGCTCGCCTTGGCGTCATACACCTGCCTCCCACTCTTCTCACCATGCATACGCTCCAGCCAGACAAGTCCATCGCGAGCAACGCTGCCGTGCAAACCATCCGATAACATTACCCGTCCCCAGCAAAACAGGAAAGTACAAGACAAGCGCTACAATCACAATTACGATACGCGACGTTGGGAGCCCAGGTTGGACGGAGCGCAGCAGCCTCGTCAGTGGCGGGCTTACTTTTTGACGCTTCTGGACGGCTGCGTCCGGGTGCCCTTGGTGGGTTCCTTTGGCTCCTTCCTCTGCTTCTTCGGCTTGGGCTCCTGGGTCTCGGCCACCTCGGCCTTGTTGCCGTTGGCCTTGGCGTTAGCGCTTTCGCCGTCGTCGTTCAGCTTCTTGCCGTCGCCGTTTTCCTTTGCATACTCGTCCTTCTGGTCGCCGTTTTCCTTGTCACCCTCGACCTGCTTGTCTCCGCTATCCTTGGCCTCGTCCTTTTCCTTGGATTCGGTTTGCTCGTCATCCTGCTTTTGATCGTCCTTCTTTCGCTTATCGTCGCCCTTGGATGTGGGCTTCTTCGTTTCGCCGACGGGCGCATCGGGATTCTTGCGCTCGCCCTTTTCGGCGGCCTCTTTCTTGGGCTTGGGTGCGCCCTTGCTGGCCTCATTGGGGTCATCACCCTGGTCCTCGTAGCCTCCGCCCTCGGCTTCGTAGCGCTTGGCCATCTCGCTGGCCTGAATGCAGGGCGAAGACCAGGAAATTTGCGTTGCAGAGCACCAACAAGAGAGGTTGAAAAGGGAAGCCAAGATCAGCGAGCCGTTGTAGTCAAAGTAGCGTCGGGCATGGGCAGAGCTCACCTTCCAGGATCCCTTTCCGCCTCCCTTTTCCATATTTTTCACCTCTGCATCGTCATCATCGTGTTTGCGAGGAGGTCAAGGGAGAGATATGTGAGAAAGGCGTGGATGCCATTGTTCAGCAATGCGTCTCTTCGAATACGGCCACTCTCAGGGGGATGGGTAAAGCGGTCGTGGTTCACTCACCTTCCTTGACCTCCTCCCTCAGCTTGGGATCGGTCGGCTTGCCCTTTGACGAAGGCATCCTCGCTCTTGCTTGGATGTGCAGCTGCAACGGCGCCGTCGTTGGAGCGCGAGCGTCTAGCCTAGAGAGGAGGGGGTCTTTAGAGAGAGAAAGAGAAGCAGTGTAGGCGAGACTAAGAGCAAGACGTGGGCGGGAGATCTAGCGGATGAAGGCAGTGGATAATACCGGAGAAGATGCAAGTAGGGATGAAGGAGGGAACAAAAGGAAAAGAGGGAAGGGTACGAGGGTAGGCGAGAGGCATCGAGGGAGACCTTTCCCTATCGCCCTACCATCGCACTGCCACCCCTCGACCCCGTTTGGTCTGCTAGGCTAGTCCATCCGATCGAACCATTGCCAAACCATCCATGACTGATGCACAACTCGACGTAGCCGTTCCACACTGTAACCGGAGGAACCACCCAACCACAACCACTGCTGACGTCGCCTCTGATCTCAAGACGGGGTCCTCGTCACCTCAACTCCGCCTTGCGCATCGGCAAAGGAGCAATGCGACACACACATACACACAAACACACATCCTCAGAAACCCAAGCCCCCCCCTTGGCAGGATGAGCGCGCCCTCGGTGGAAGGAAAGGTACAGCAAATCCTATAAGACAAGAGACGAGACGAGGGAGCGACGTCGGTATCGCCACTGACGTTTGAGTGTAGGATCCACATTGAGGGCCAGGGCTAATCAAGCTCACCCGCGCCCGACTCGAGCCAAGCCAGGTCTGTAAGCAACCAAGCCACCGGTAGTAAGCCAGCATCCCTCGAAAGCACGTCGGCATGGACACTTGAACATCCACACAGGATTTCCCCTTTAGCCCGGCGCCATCTCCCCATGCCCATGCCCATCCCCATCGACAGTGTTTGACTCACCTCACCCGAGCCGGCAGTCGCCCAGTCGAGTCAAGGGGGAGTTGTTGGAGTCTCGAATCCTACCTTGGAAGGTGGATATGGTCTCTCTTGCCAAGCAGAGGAGAGAGCGGGTAGGGCTCGCTCATCCATCCTCACGAAACAGTCGAGTACAAGCGGCGACAGCATGCCGAGGCACAACAGTATACGCTCCCTCTTTCCAACCCCAACCCTTTGAAACGCCATTCACGAGAGACTGGCAAACACATGCCCAAACTCGGCTAATTCAACCACCAACATCCCTTTTGCGGCCGCGTCGGGCTGCGATCCGCTCGCGTCCGTCGTCCCCTCGGCGTTTCCGTCTTTTCTAGAGCAAGCACCAAACAACACTATCGTATCTTACGCGCGCGGCGCGATACATCTCCACACCGCCGAGGCGAGTCAGTGTCCTCTGCGACCCTTTCGGCTCTACCGTCACTCTGAGCGGCCCCAGTACGGCAAAGCAACAGACGCTAATGCTAACGTGTCTTCATGAGTAATGGTTTTCACCCTTTTCGGCTTTGGCCGCAGGTACTCGGTCTGGGCGAAATCTAAATCAAACACCACCTTCACGTCCACGCTTCCTGCTTGAGCCCCTGGTCCCAGCGAAATATAAAACAAACTCCACGCTCCACGTCCACGGCAGGTGACTGGTAGTGAAGTGGGCCCCTAGAAAGGTTCAAGGAGCGCGACGAAGCAAGAAAGTGAGTGTAGAGCCACACACACACACACACACACACACACACACACACACGAGCGCACACATAGACGCCACACGAAGCAAGAAAAATCAACGCCCAAAGCCCTACACCGCCACGCCGGTTGGTTGGCAAAGGGTGCAGATAAACGGCTGCTTGTAAAACGCCACCATCGTCGGGGTACCGTGGCTCCTCTAGGCCGCCGCTCGAACCTTCTCGGCATCCTGCCAACACGACTCGTGGTACACGAGGCCGCTGCGAAGCACCACGATCGCTTCGTCCGCCTTGTCTTCGGCCGATTGCCCTTGTTCCTCCCCTTCCTCCTCTTCCTCTTCTTGCCCGTCAACGCCGTTATCATCGTCGTAAGTACCGTATGCGCTACCGGCGCCACCTTCGTTGTAGACGGTCCGCGCCATCCCGCTGCCGTCGATCTCGTCTTCGCGGAGGCTGTAGTGCGTGCCGTCCGACATTTGCCTGCGCGGCGTACGGCCGACGGGCCTCGTGTCCAACGCCGAGGAGGCCCGCGCCATCGATGGCGTCGTCTGGGCCCGCTCCCTTCTCGGCCGATCGTCGATCCGCAACGACATGCCCGACGACGTCGAGGCCGAGCGCAGCATCAGGCTGTCGACCGACGCTGACAGCATCTGCCGCTGAGAGCCAAAGTCGCCCGCCACGCTCGTAGCAGGCCCATTGAGCGAGCCGGCAAAGTAGCCGTCGACGTCGTCGTTGAAGCCGTCGCCGTGGGCGCTGGCGTTGCGGATCACGCCCTTGCCCTTGTCGATGCTGGGCGACGACAGCGGCGCCGCCTTCTCGTCGTACGGCGTTGCAGGCCTTCTCCGCCAGGACGGCTGCGGGATCGAGAGCGATGAGGAAGAGTTGTTGCGCAGCACGCGGTGCCGCAGGGTGCCCCCGGCACCGGTATCGCGACTCGGGCGACGGTTCAGGGCTGGGCCCCTTGGCAAGCCGCTCACTTCCAACATACCCAGGCCGTCCCGACCAACGCTGGTCAATGGCTTTGGATGTCCACGGTGGCCCGTCCGCGCATCAGCAGCGTCATCCGGCGCTTTGCCCCGCTTCGATCCCACCGTCACCTGGCCGCATCCGGGGCAGCGAGCCTGAGCGCTCTGGGGCCGCCAGCCGCGCTTACGCTGGGCCGTGAGCCGGCGGAACTGGTAGAAGGTGTCGCGGTCGAACAGCTTGTTGGTGATCTGGAGCAGGTCCAAGCGTAGTTTGTAGGCGCCCAGCATGCCCTCGAGCACCGCGCGCACCTCGGTGTAGTACTTGGCCAGCCGTGTACCGTCGGATTGCGCGTCGCCGTTGCCGACCAGACGCCTAAAAAGGTCTGGGAAGGACACTGCTTCGGCCGCGGTAGAGGCGATGAGCCTCGACAGCGTCTCCTCAACAATCTCTCGGCTCTCTACCAGGGCGCTCGAGACGCGCAGCCGTGCCGGGTCGAACACTGCGGACGTTTGGAGCGACGACGAGAGGCCGGCCACGTCGTGGACCAGCTTGACCAGGCTTCGCAGCAGGCGGAACCAGATCTCATCCATGCTGATTGGCTGTAGACGGCTCCGAATCTTGGCGGGCTGGAGCGTGGCCTCGTTGTCATCATCATCGTCGTCATCGCTGTTGACGCTTCCCGAATAGTCGTTGGCCTTTTCGATGCAGAGGCGAACCGCCATGTCGACTGCCTTGCGCACGCCCGATAGAGGATCGGTTCCGCCGGCTGTTTCCTCGTTACCCTGCGACTGTTGATGTTCGGAGCCGACGGCACCGCCCAGGTCGGCCGCGGCACCGGCGAGGATCCGGTCCAGCTCGTCAAAAGCCTCTTTGGCCCGGCCGAGGCGGTTCAACGACCACAGGATCGCGTCACCGGTGGCCGTTAGGCTGCGTCGGCAGAGGGCAATGACGGTTTCGAGGTCAAAGTAGCGCGCGCCGCGGGCGTCGAGGTTGCGGACAACGCCATCGGGATCCAGTCGGATGAGGACGTCGATGTACAGGTCCCGGGTCTCGTCTTTGAGGTGATCTGGCGATGCAAAGGTGATGTGCTCCTCGAAGCGTTCTTGAAAGTTCGGTGCGGGTGCTTCTGAGGCGGAGAGACCTGCATCTCCTTGCATCTCTTCCGTATGCAGCTCGAGCGACTGTCTCTGCAACGCCTTCTCTACCTCTCTCTGTCTCGAGCTCTGCAGGACCTGCATTGGCTCAAAGAAGCACTTGAGGAAGAGCAAGAGGTGCGCCTCGTCCCGTTCCTGCAGGGCTCGGATGGCCGATGCGTGCTGCTCTGGAAAGAAGCGATCGAGCAGGGCCACCGTCTTGAGGGCATCGGCCTCGAGCATGTCGCCAATCGAAGCCACCAGCAAGCTGTGCAGCTTGGGCATCATTTCGGCGCGCTGCTTCGATCTGGATGCTTTTACAACAACCTCCTCGATGTGCGCAAAGGCCTGGCGTTGGCTTGGCGGCTGTTGCTCCGCGAGCGCCTCGCTGCTTCCGGGTTTCGTCAGACGGTTGGCGGGTCCGTAAGAGTCCTTGATCAGCATTGCCAGCAGACGGTCCCACTTGCCGCTCTGCCTAAAGGCGGATCGTAGGATGCGTGCGAAGCCAGCCCGCTCAAAGTCGTCCAGCCTCTCCTCGGTATAGTCGGGCTTGTAGGTCGACAGGAGGTACTCGGTGGCGAGTTGGCGGTCTTCGCGGGTCGCCGACGTTAACGATATCCGCTCGTCCAACGGAAGCTCGTCGTCCAGGTCGGGTTGCGCCAAGGCATGCAGCAAGTGATCGACGTCCGCTTGGCCCAGCTTGATGAACTGCGGATATTTCGGCGCGTTCCGCGCGATGAAGATGTTGACAAAGGTCCTCGACAGGGCGGGCAACGCCGGCTGCTTATGGTTACTGCCGTTGGCTTCCCTGCTGTTTCCGTGCTCGCTCTGCTGCTCGTCGCCACCCTCAGCGTCGTCGGAGGCGCCTCTAATGATCTGCTGTAGCGATCTGGACCGCGAAAGCTCGAGGAGGATGTCAACGATGAGCTGTCGGCTGATCCGCTTCCCCACAAGGTCCTGATCATCCAAAAAGGGATCTTCGTAGGCCAGGTCCAGCGCGTCGAGGAAGGCCTCGGCGTCAAACTCGAGAAAGAGCTGCAGGTACGGGTAGATGGGCTCGGAGGAACGCCGCCCGCTCGAGTCGTAGCTTTCCGAAAAGTGACCAGCGTTGTCGTCGTAGTTGTTGTGGTTGTTGTTGTTGCTGTGGGTGGTGCCGTCATTTTCATCGTGATCATCGAGGCCAAAGAGCACAAGCTTGCCTCCCGGACCCGGAGGCCACAGCATACACCTTCCAGAGAAGACGAACGAGTAAATAGTGGTCTTCGCCAGGTGTGCTGTGTCTTCGTCTTCGATGGGCTCCTGGCTGGGGTACTGGTGACCTGTGAGGACGACCGAAAGGTAGGAAAAGATTTTGTAGGCATCCTCAAACTCTTGCTCGTCGCCTTCCTCGAATTCCATGGGTCCGAGGTCGAACGACGACAGCTGCGAAGGCGCTTTCAGGCCGCCGGACACCTCGCCGCTGTCGTCGGGGTTGCCGTCTTGGGTCGCCTCTTCCGCCTCTGCAGCACGATCCCTGAGCTTGGCTCTCGCCAGTCTTGCAGTGACCCGGCGCCTCACCTGCAGAATCCTCCGCAAGGGGACGAGCAGCTCGATGATGGGCGACACGTAGTCTTGCAGCGCAGCGTTGTAAACGTAGATCACCGCATCGTAGAGCCTCTGGTCGATGCAGAGTGACAGAGCCTGGTCGAGGTCGAGGCTCTTTGGATCGACGTGCCAAATGATCTTCTCGGCGAGATCGTACTCGCCTTGCTTTTTGTGGAAGGCAAGAAGCCTCTGTACCACAGGGATCGGCAGTGTACGCAGCTCTCCCGACACGATGAACTGCTCCATCTGTGCGACAAAGATGCCCTCGATGCCGTTGTCCTCGTAGCGATCGTAGAGCACGTCGAAGAGGAAGCTGAGGTTCTTGAGCGCGAGGCAGGCACGGGCACAAACCTTGGCGAGGCCTTCAAAGAGCGCAGTCCGATCGACGCCGCGGCCATCCGGCGTCACGTGGGTCGAATCCGTGAGTCGATCCGGGTTGAAGGCGTACTCGGTCGACGCTGCCATGAGATCCCGCAGCTTCCGCTCCGTCGCCTGCCTGCGATCTTCGGGATCTGACGGAAGCCCAACGGCCGAGCCAAGCGCCTGGTCCTCGTAAAAAAATGTGGCCAGCTCGATGGCCGAGAGGATGTCGCCATTCGTGACGTAGGCAAGGAGCCGATCGGCCCAGGACAGCAGACGACCGACCACCAGCTCGTTCCTCGTGAGAAAAAAGAGCTTGCCCTTGGACGCTCTGACGCTGTGACTGATCGCCCAGGATCTTCGTTCCGGCGGTGGCGAGCCGTTGTGCGTCGCAGAACGCTCCGAAGCCGCTCCATTGGCTTCAGCGCCAGTCGCAGAAGGTTCGATCCCAAGGATCGCATTGTACCAGTCGTGCTCGACTAGCCTTTGCACGATGGCGCCGGGACCCTCTCCCTCCATCCTTTCAGTGACGCAGCCGGCTCGGCAGTCAAACAGCGCCAGTCCGCTCTTCATGACGAGCACGAGCAGGTCGGGGCTTAGCCACTGCATCGCGAGGATGTCGCCTTTTTCCTGGAGGCCGTCCTTGCCCGTCAACTCTATCAACTCCATCTCTTCGGCCGTTTCGAGCAGGCGAGAGTCGGCGTGCCTCGCCGATCCGGTCTCGCTCGGCCCTGCACGGTCACGAACCGTCTTTCGCGAGACGAAGCGGACGAGGTGGAGCCGGTCGCCGAAGCAGAATGCCAGGATCGGGTTTGTTTGGCGGTTCCGTCTGCCATCGATCTCGGTAGAGGCGGGATACCAGCAGAGGCTCCCGGGCACCATGCCACGTTTCGAGGATTCCGCCCCGTTCGAAGCGCCGCGCTCCTCGCCACCCTGCGTCCTGGGCCTGAGCTTGCGGTACCACGTCCGAGCGGACGGCTTCAGACCGACGATGACGAGCTTCCCAGAGGTCATGATGGCGATAAAGTGATGATCGTCCGCTAAGTGAGGCCTCGAGCCCAAGGGCAGGGGCGCCATGCCAAAGATGGTGCTCCGCTTCGAGACTGTCAGGCCGAGCTCGTACTCGTGCTCGTGTTGCGGATACCGGCCGAGCAACCGCAGCGTGTCGTTGGAGCTGATGCCGAAGATCTTGCCGAGCGCGTGGTAGAAGCTGAGGCCGCGGTTGTCGGCGCTAACGATGGCAGTGTGGCGCAGGCCGACAAAGCCGATGTGGACAATCTTGGAACCGTTGAGGTGGCCCTCCTTCTTGCCTGCCTTGACAGCGCTCAGCGCGACGGGCGGAACGCTGCGCGAAGGTCGAGAGGGCGATGCGAGGTCATAGAGGAAAATGTAGCCGGTCTCGTGGCCCACGCCGAGGAAAGTGTGATCCGAAGAGAAGGCCAGTGCGGTGACCGAGCCCGGCGATCCAGCTGTCCAGGTTCCATGCCCAGAAGGGTGAAAGCGTCAGACTGGACTCCTGCCCGACCACGCAATAAAAGAAAAACGCCCGAAAAGCAGCGACGGGCTCACTCACCAACATCGGCGCTGTCGCATATGCACTTGATTTGCTGCGAGTACTCGAAAACTATCGCCCTTCCCGCGGTCGTACCGATGGCGATCAGGCCGCCGGCAACCGCCATGACCGTGGGCTGGCTAGCATGCCGCCGCGCATCGTCGGCCCTGGTTTCTGTCGACCGACAGGCTTCGTCGTCGAGTACCTGCGTCGAGATCTTGCGAAGTGCCGACCATCGAATGAATTCTCTTCGCATTTCGCCTTCCTCTTCCACGGCCTCTTTGAGCACGCCCATGCCCTTTAGCGCTCTGTCGGTGGCCGGTCTGCCGCCATCGCCCATATCCGACATCGCGACCTCCGATCTGAGGCTTTGCGTCTCCGTAGCAGATCCATCGAAACGGTGGCCATCGGTTGGCCGTGGTTCGGCACCATGCTCCGCCACGTTGAAGTTTGGTCCGTACGGAAACGATGTCCTCGCTTTCCTGCGTCTCCGAGTATCCAACGGAGGCCCCTGGAAAGAGAAGGAGCTACCCCGGGATCTCGCCGAAGAGATGGACGGCGGCGTCGGCATGGCCACAAACCCGGCCTGGGATGCCGAGGCGGAGGGCGATCCTCTGTACTGCGATGACGAGAGGGGCGAGCTGGTGTCGGGGGCGAGCAGTGCAGCGAGCCTATTGCGACGCACCGACGCGGTTCCGGAGCTCGCCGAGGATCGGAGCCTCGACAGCAGCGGGTATGCTGCCGGACGCTGGGGCGTTGGAAGCACCTGAATGCGGGCAGAAGGCCATCCGCCCGGAGCAGATCCGGGCGTGTTAGGGGACGCTTGTGGACCCCGCGAGGCGGCGCCGCTCGAGGAGCCCGAGGCGACGTTGAAACTGACATCTTGAGGTGTCGCTTCGGGGTACCGGAGCGACTCGTCGTCGTGTTTCTCGTCGTGATCGCCGTTCCGGCCATTCGGATGGGAGATTGAAGAGGCCAACTCGGAGCCGCCGTCTTCGTCATCGTCGTCACTACCGAGAATTTCTCTCATCTTGGCGCTGTAGCTGTCTGAGTCGTCGAGGTAGTAGTCGCCGAAGATCTCCTGCTCTTGCTTCAGTACGCCGTCCTTGCCAGCATAGACAAAGGAATCGTTGTCGTCGTTGCCGTCCGCATCGCCGCTGCTGCTGCCGCGATTGTCTCGGCGTACGTCTGCTGCCGACGAAGAGGCCATTGCAGTCGGCAGAATGGGTCGATGCTGGACGGTATTGACGCTGCTTCGGTCATCGTTGTGGTAGCCACCGTCGTCGGCTTCCTCGTCGTCGTTGATGAAAGAGGCGAGGCTCTTTTCGTACTGCTGCGCATCCATCGAGAGAGAGTCGTGGTGCGACGAGGTAGAGAGATGCCGGGAGCTATGCCCGTTGGTGCCATTGGTGCGCCTGGCATCGCTGCTCCGGGGCGGCGTGGATGACGACGGCATCGGCTGCCATTGCCGTCGGTCGGGCTGGATTGTGGGCAGAGGGAAAGATGGGGAGGGCTCTCGGCGAGCTAGCTCGGAGGATGGTGGCTGGTGGATGGTGGAAGCGGATGCAGGGCGAAGCGGCCGTGGATGAGGATTCAAACAGCAGCAGCCGCAGCAGCGGATGGTGGATGGAAAGAGAAACGCAATCCAAGCAAAGCGCAATCCAAATACAGACGCAAGTGAGCGGCGGCGTGTGTGTAAAGTGTATTCGCTTTGTGTGAGTTAAGAGTGAATGTGGCTGCTTCGGCGTCGCCTCCACGACCGAAGGAAGGCCTGCCTGCCGTCCCACGCTCGCAGTTTCTCGCCAAAAAAGCGCTGATCCGAGCGCGTAGCGGTTCGCCTGGGTGCTCCTCGGAGCCGATAACCCCCGCTGGCGCTTCACCCGCCTCGCCGCGAGTCGAGCTGGGTCGACGCCAAGTCAAGAAATCAAGCATGCACCAAGCCCAAAGCCCGAGTGTGTTGCGAGTGCAATTAGACTCTTATTGTTATTGTTATTCTTATCGTTATTTTTATTCTCATTCGTACTCGTATTCAGAATCGTGATTCGTATTCGAAGCTTGTGTTGGGCATCGGAAGGGTTGGCCGCCTTTGGCTTGGCAAAACAGCTCCGCGCCTCCGCTCCGGCTCGCGCAACAAAGCCGAGGGTTGCAGATAGAGACACGAATGCGGCCACTTGTTTCCGAGTCGGTTACCTCTCTCTTAGGTCGTCTGTGAGATTTGGGGGGACGAGGCATCGACCAAGCCAGCCCGAGCCTGCACGCACTCGATCGGATCACCCTGCTCTGCTTCACCAACTTCACAATCTCGTTCCAACGTCGTCACGCGCTCGCAGCTCCCCTCGACCTGCGCACCTCGTACTGGCGTAGCCGAGCCCACGCTGTTAGAGACAAGCTCTCCCCCCGCCAGCGCGAGCTTGTCAGCATGGCGCACCTCTACCCCAACTTCCGCATCCACCAGGTGTTTGGCGCCAACACCGACGTGGGCAAGACCATCTTTACTACGGCCCTCTGCCTCGCCTCGGCGGCGCTTCCGCTCGATGCCGCCGCCTCGGCCCTGGGCGCCCAGTCGCCTTTTGAGGCCACTTCCAGCGCACGCGGCGAGCGCGTCCACTACCTCAAGCCGGTCTCGACGGGCAACCTCGACGATTCCGACGACGCCCACATCGCCCGCTACGCTCCCTCTACCTCCTACAAGACACTCTACCGCTTCAGCGAGGCCGTCTCGCCCCACCTCGCCGTCGAGCTTGAGAGGCGCACCATGCTCAGCGACAGGGAGGTCGGTGGCGCTCTGTCGCCCCCCAGCGACCAAGACTTTGTGCGCGAGGTGGGCAACTGGCTCCACCGCGCTGCGGCGTCTGCTGATGCGTCGACTGCGGCCGTCGCCTATGTCGAAACGGCCGGAGGCGTCCACTCTCCCGGCCCCACCGGCACCTCGCAGTCGCAGTTGCTGCGGCCGCTCCGCCTGCCTATCATCCTCATCGGATCCTCCGAGCTGGGCGGCATCTCGACCACCCGCAGCGCCTTTGAGAGCCTCGTGCTGAATGGCTACGACGTCGAAGCCGTCCTCCTCTTCCCCTCGAGGAGATATGGAAACGTTGAGTACCTCCGCCGCTTCTTCCGCGAAGAGCACAACATCCCCGTTTGGGGTCTCGGCGGACCCAACGACCCCGCGATCCCCGTAGAGGCGCAGGCCTGGGGCGCTCCGCCCGTCCGCAACCCGGATTCGCATGAGGACCGGCGAGCGATGCAGGCCTTCTACCGCGGCCTCGTCCAGGGCCGATCGGCGCAGGAGGTGATGAGGACGAGCGGCGAAGGCTGCAAGGAGGAGGACGAGGGAGGCGTCTACTCAGTGGTCCAGCATTTGCGAAAGAGGCACCAGGAGCGGCTGCACGAGCTCTCGACCCTGGCCGGACGCACCCGCGAAACGTGCTGGTGGCCCTTTACCCAGCACGCGCTCACTAAGAGCGATGCAGAGGTCAACGTTATCGACAGCGCCTGCGGCGACTTTTTCAGCGCGCTCGACCAGCGCAAGCAACCGAGGCCAGACGGACGGCCGGCGAGCCTGCTCCAGCCGCTGCTTGACGGCTCGGCCTCCTGGTGGACGCAGTGCCTCGGCCACGCACCGTCACGGCTGGTGCAGGCGGCCGCCAAGGCGGGCGCACGGTATGGCCACGTGCTCTTCCCCAACGGGGCCTACGAGCCCGCGCTGTACCTGGCCGAGGCGTTGACGGGCAAGCGTCAGGCAAAGGCCGGAACGACCTCGGCGTCGCTCGAAAGACTCTCTGCACATCCCGGAGCCGGCTGGGCCTCGCGGGCCTTTTTCAGCGACAACGGCAGCACGGGGATGGAGGTCGCCATCAAGATGGCCGTCCAGTCTTCGCGCGTCCGCTACTCGGTCGATCGACCGTCAAGCGAAGCCGCCGAGAAGCGCGCCGAAAAGGGACGCAAGCCGGGCTACATGTCCGGACGGCCGAAGCGGGAGTGGGAAGTGCTGGGCCTCAAGGGCAGCTACCACGGCGACACCATCGGCGCCATGGACGCCTGCGAACCGAGCGTCTACAGCAAGGCGGTCGATTGGTACCGCGGGCGCGGCCACTGGTTCGAGCCGCCACTGGTCGAGATCAAGAAGGGCTGTGTCACCATCAGCCTGGCGCGGGTTGATGACTCGATCGTCAAGGGAGACGATATCCCCGTGTCGCTCCACCCGTCGGCCCCAAGCGGCGGCAAGGTCTTTGAGGCCCGCTACGGCAGCATGCAGGAGGCCTACGACGTCGGCGCGAGGCTGCAGAGCGATCCGCTCGCCGCCGTCTACCGAACGTCGATCCGAGCCGAGCTCGAGAGGCTCGTGGTGGTCGAGGGGCGCCGCTTCGGAGCCGTGATCCTGGAACCGCTGGTGATGGGCGCCGGAGGCATGCTTTTTGTGGATCCGCTCTTCCAGCGGGTGCTGATCGACGTCGTCCGCGAGAGCGAGGACTTGTTCAGCTTGACCGATCCGCCGTCTCGCTCGGCGCGCTCGCCGACACACAACCAGTCGCGCCGAGCCTCGGTCGAGGAGGGCCGGGACCCGAGCGAGTGGCAGGGCCTGCCCATCATCTTTGACGAGGTCTTTGCCGGCCTCTACCGTCTCGGACACGCGACGACGGCCTCAGTGCTCGGCGTGACGCCCGACATCTCGTGTCTGGCCAAGATCCTGACGGGCGGCATGGTGCCGATGTCGGTGACGCTGGCGTCCGACAGCATCTTTCAGACCTTTAGCGAGAGCGAGAGCAAGGTCGATGCGCTGCTGCACGGCCACAGCTACACGGCGCACCCGATCGGCTGCCAGGTGGCGCTGGAGACGCTCAAGGCCATCGACGATCTCAAGCGCACAGAAGGATGGGTGACGGCCCAGCAGCAGTGGCTGCAGCCCATGGAGGGCGTCGCCTCAGTGGCCGGCGGCGACACAACCCAGCTCGGCAGCAAGCCCGTCTGGTCGTTCTGGTCGCCGTCGGCGGTGGAGCGGTTGTCGAGTCTGCCCAACGTCGACCACACCATGGCGATGGGGTGCGTGCTCAAGGTTTGCCTTATGGCAGGCGACGGCGGCGGCGGCTACACTTCGACCGCTTCGGCTGACATCCTCAAGAAGCTGCGGACGCATCCCTCGGCGCTGCAGGGTCACGCCGCTGTGCCCGTGTCGTGCGATGAGCGAGAGGCGGGCACGCTTCCCTTCAACGTCCACGCGCGGCCGTTGGGCAACGTCATCTACTTTATGTCGAGCCTGAACACGCCGCAAGAGGTGCTGCGTACGACGGAGCAGGTGGTGCTGCAGGCGGTCGAGGAGGCGGCGCCAGTGCAGGTGTAGGGCGGTTCCGCAGCGTCCTGACCGGGGCGACGCGCCCCACTGTGACGGTATAGATGTGCGACCACAGCCCAGTTGTGATCCACTTGTATAGAAGGACACGCTGCAGTGTATCTAAAAGGACGCACGGTAGCATCCGCCGATGCGATCGCTGTACGATAGAAAGTGCTATGGCCAAGAAGCCCCATCGATGCGCCATTTCCGAGTTGCGAGTAATAGAGTACAAGATGCCAACACCGCTTCCCCCTTCGTCCCGATCCACATCGCCTTTTTTCCATCTCCCTCTGGCTTACTGCGCCACTCACTCCTCCAACATCCCTTCCAGCACCTCGACCACCCTCCTCTGTCTCTTCCACCTGGCCCTATCCTCCGTCTCAAAGCAGCAGGGCACTCCTAGCTTCTGTAACTCCCTTTGCTGCTTGGCCACATTCTCGGACCACTTTGACTTTAGCGCGCGGAGGAACTTTGCCTCTTCGTACCTCCTCGTCGTTGGGTGGAGGGTAGGGCGGAGGGTCTTTTGAAAGCCGAGGTAGGAGGTATGAAGCGAGCGTTCCAAGTCGTCCTGCGACTGTTTGAGCCTGGACAGCGAGGTGAGGAAGGAAGGAGACGAGGCGAGCTTGGTGAGGTATGGTAGGGCAGAGGAGAAGGTGAGGTCGCGGAGTTCCTCGGCCGTCGGTGCCGAGGCTGGGGGAGCGGCGATGGAGGGTTGCAGTGCTGCTGGTTTCTCGGTGGAAGTTGACGACGAGCGCTGCTCGGACGCGGTTGCCGACCTGTTTGAAGAATCAGCTGTGGAAGCTTGGCCAGGTGTCGTTGGCTTGGCCGTGAGCTTCGTGGTGGATGCCTGGGCCTGCTCTTCGCCCGCCACTTCGCACTCCTGCTTCTTGGCACCAGCGTCAGCGTCCGAAGGAGCGTACGGAGTGTAGCCATAGGGATCGTAGCCGCCCTCGTTCTGGTCGTGGTAGCCGTTACCATACCTCGGCTGAACGTTGTAGATCCGCCTAACGGGGGCGGTCGGCACCGGCGTTGTGTCTCCGGTGTAGGGAGCGTAGGAGTCTGCGAGGCCGGGATAGGTATAGGACGGGGTGGCAGATGGGGCGGCAGCGGAGGTGGTGGCGAAAGACGAGGAAGAGGAGGGGAAGGAGGAGAAGGAGGAGGAAGTCGAGGCTGCGACAGCGTCTTGCTGTTGTCGAAGGCGAGCTAGGAGCGCTTGGACGCCGTGCGGATCGATGGGTTGCTGGATGATGGCAAAGGGGGAGAGGGGGTTAGGGTTGGATGGGTGGAGCGGTTGGGCGAAGAGAGACGGGAAGGCGAGCTTACGTTGTTGAGGTCCATGGTGCCGCTTGAGGTGACGAGGAAGCTGTGGAGCAGAGTGGTGGTGGCAGAGGTAGAGAGGGAAAGAACTGACAGGTGGCGATGGAAGCGGAGGACGAAAGGGTTAGGGTTAGGGTTAGGGTTAGGGTTAGGGTTAGGGTTATGCGGCGGCAAGGTTTGCGTCTGACACTGATAAGGGTGTCCAACGCACTGACCACCTCTCGCTTTACTTAGTATGAACCCATTTGTGATTCATATTCACGATTCCAAATAGTTATTAGTGAGAATATGAATGCAGTCACTTTGGACTTTGGTTGGGCTACCAGAAAACCTGTGGAAAAAGTGACGGATGCACTTTAGATTCTTAATTAGCATGCATCAAAAGGTGGAGCCCGCATTCAACGCCAGCCGCTTTAGCGTCATCAATGCGCTTCCGCCTCCCGAGTTCCGAAGGCGCCTGCATGCGTGCAAGGCAAAAATTGTCGCAGCCATTCTTGTCGTCGCCGTCGCCGTCCACCTCCCTCCCGTCTTCAACCCTTCCACCCGCACCTCCCCCCCCCCCAGGTCATACACCCGACCATGCCCTCCAGCAAACGCAAGCGTTCCGGTCCTGGTCTCTCCTTTGCCGACCGCGATGCCTCCTCGGCGCCCGCATCCCGCCCCAAACGCACCAATTACAACCAAGTCTACCGCCTCCCCTCAAAGCTCATCTCGGGCCCTGGCATCTTTGTCACCTGCGTCAAGGGCAAGGAGCGCAAGTGCGCGCTCCAGTTTATTGACCACCTCAACGAGCTTGCCGATGACCTCTACCCAGGCGTCAAGCTGCTCCCACCCCTGAAGCGAGATGATAACCTGCCGCCGAAAAAGGAAGAGGCGCAGGCGGATGAGGAGGATCTGATGGATGCTATGCGCAACGGTGCGGCTGGCCCCGCTGCCCTTGTTGCTGCTAGGGAGGCTGGCGAGGAAAAGAGTGCCGACGCAGAGACGGCCACCACCGAGGAGCAGCAAGGGGGAAAGGCGCAACCAACCGTCGAAACCGAAACAGAGGCGCACGATGAACCGCCCGCACCGCCCGTCAAGGCTGCCACTGTTGAAGACGACATCGAAGCGCAGATTAAAGCCGAACTCGCCGCTCTCCGAGGTGATTCGGAGGCGCCCAACAAAAAGACCAAGACGCAGCAGACCAAGGGCAACAAGGCTAAAGCGCAAAAAGATACCCTCGAAGACGGTACGCCCACGCAGCGCTTCAAGACTATCGAGACGGATACCGAGTGTCGTGAGTTGCTCCTGCCCCCGGATGCTTTTGTTTTCCTTGCTGCTGTTTTTGTTGAAATGAAGGTGGACTCAAGCTGATGGCGATGGCGATAACGATGGCGCGATGGCGATCCAGTCATCTTTATCAGCTGCGCGCGCCCCATTGATCCGTACAAGATGGTCTACGCCGTCCTCGAAGAAGTCGAACGGACCGGCGAGCCGAGAAGCCGGTAAGCTCTCTTGCGCCCACTGCCGCTTCCTCAACCCGCGATTCCTCCCACCTCCCTCTCTACGAAAAGTGCTCAACTTCATCGCCTGGTTTGCCTTTTTTTTCGGGGAGGGCAGCTTTGTCCAGCGCTTGTCACCGGTGACGGATACGTGCTCTGCGCACCCCGACCAAGTAGCGGCGTTGGCGGAGCGTGTGATTCCCATCTTTTTCCCCGCTCAAGGTCCTGCTGTTACAGTGAGTTGGCCTTGTTTTTTTTTTCAGTTCCTTCATGCCTCTCCCACACCCTGGAGCCGTTAGACGTTCTGCTGATGCCTTTATGTTTCTGCGATTGGACGATGGACCTCGCAATCGTACGACTCTTGGCGGAATGGTGGCGGGGTGGGGAACAGTTTAAAATCGACCCGCGCATCCGCTCGCACAGCATCTTGACTCGCGATATCTTGATCCAGTTGGTCGCCGCCGCTATTCCGCGAGAAGGAGGACACCGCGCCGACCTCAAAGCGCCCGATGTTTGGATCATCATTGAGGTTCAC